>VYZV01010806.1:51269-65066 GCA_013401275.1 Pandion haliaetus
ATAAGTTCTACATCTGCATTAGACAAACTCATTAAAGTTTATGAAATGCTCTGAGAGTGTGCTAATACAGGGCATGTAAGTATGCAGATAGGTAGAAACACCTGCTAATTGCCTGGAACAAGGCTTATTAGTCTAATTCTGGCAAAGTACCATTTATATGCTGTTAGATTTGTTCCTTTTCTGAGGTGACCAAAAGTGGTTGAACTACTTTTGTGCATCCTCTAGTCTTCAAATTAGCTGGACACAGTGTTATGCTTAGGATATTCTTCCTGTTTCTGAGATCATGAATACCGTGTTTGGCTCTGTGTGTAAAAAACTGAGCTTTAAAGCTAATTTTTATTTCATTTGTCAAGCTTAGTCTAAGGTATGTATTGCCCATGATACTTACTTACATTTGTAAAATTATGTGCACTCCATCCGTTATGTGAGGTTTGATTTAAAGAGATTTGAGCAGTTTGAGGTAGAGTAGCTATTTGGAGTGTAATTAAATTATCTCACTTTGCTTCCTTGGAAACCTCAATTAGGGGAGAGAAATTTCTGTTGCAAATGAAGTGTGCTTTGTTGATATGTAGAAGAAAGAAGAACAAAGATGGAAGGAAAGCAGTTAGTGGTGTCTAATGATGGGGAGGGGAGCATGTAGCAGACACAACCGAGAATTCTCCATCAAGAAGAGGGTGTTAATGTCTCAAATAATGGCTGTAATATACATAATCCTTCAGGAATGACTATTGCGGTTAATGTAATAAGAAATAAGTTAATAACACTTCAGCTCCTTCTAGCAATTCTGCTGTACTTACCTTATTTAACTGTCATATAATAGGGATGGGATGAGTCAGAGATTATGGTGTCAGAATGATGGCGAAGAGCTTCCTATGGAAGGACTAGCATAAGAGGATCTTTGTCATAGATCAGGTCTCTTTCTTTTTTATTCTGTTAATACTAAAATTATTATTACTGTCATTGTAAGTGGAAAAGGGAAATTGTTATTCTTTAGGGAAGAGCCTTCTGAATTCCAGCAACTTGGTAAAACATCATTTTGAGGAGGTACAGGAAGAATCCAAACATTTCATGCCATTCTGAAACTGATAAAAGCTTCAGGCAAGACATTCAGTGGTCTTGAGCTAATTTCTTAATCTTTGTGTTCTCAAATTCTGCCCTGTCTCTGGCAGAATGAGAAGTTTATAATAAGGCAAAGTAGTTGGTCTAGCTGAAAACACCAGCTGCTGGTGGGAGACCCACATATATAGTGATCAGCAAAATGTATGCGGTGATGACTGTAAAAAATGTGTCACTGCAATCTGAGTTTTGTCTACACTGTGTGGTTAATACAAGCTGAATTTTCTTCCTAACTCTTTGCCCTCTGCCACCCTGCTGTGAGGATCTGGAAACCATCTTTAGCAAAGGGGAGAGAAACGGGAGTTGAAGTGTGTGGAGAGATGTACAAGCAGCTCTTATACTGTACTCTACTGTCTGAGACCTGTGTGAATGCTTTGTTACCCTTCTGTCCTAATGTAAAACCAAATAGGGCTTGCTTAACCCACAAATAGCTTAAACTGACTGGTGGTTTCAATGAAAATGGTCTATGTTCATCAGTTGAATATTTAATATAGGAGTAAAACAGAAAGGAAATATCCCCAATCATAGTGGGTTACATTTATCTGTGGCTTGAAACTGGAATAGCACGTAGCAAAGCCTCACATTTGTCCAGGTGTAAAGTACATTCCAGTGTGAATGTATCATCAGCAGACAAGCCCTGATATATCTCACTATAGATTGCCCTCTCTGTCTAGTCCAGGACTGCACCCACTGTGCAGATCATGGCAAAACTCCTGATTTCATCAGACATGGGATTCAATTTTATTCTTGCTGTCTGGACTTAGTGAGAGTCAGTCCTCAAATACTTGTACTTTGAAGAATGATCTGTAAATTGCTACCTAGCTTTGTTATGATCAGACCCAAATGCCAGAACATCAGTAATAAATGGGTCAGAATTGAGTGTTTATAAATTTAGTTTTACAATGCAAAAAAATTCTGACAGATCTAAAAATAATGACTCATCCTGGTGACATTGGATGCCTAGGCATCTCTTTCTTATAGTCCAAATACATACAAACTGGTGACTGCTACATATATAAACTGGTTACTGCTTGGTTACTTCTTTATTACTATTTTTAATGCCTCACAAACAAAAAATGTATTTGAGCTCTGAAACAGAATCATTACACTCTCTTAAGATTGTCAGGGCAAGCCCAAAATGAGAGACAAAACCAGGAGATTCAAAGGCCCCAGCAAGCCATCAAAGAGGCTGAGCTCTGCCTGCTAGACATTTTAATAACAAGGACAGACATAGACATAATATTTGCAAAATGTTTTCTCCTTTGAATGGATAGCAGTGTAATGCTGACAAAGATACCTTTTATGACTTCAGACCCTCTATACGGATAATGTAGCAAATTAATTTTTTTTTTTTTTCTGGATTGCACTGTCACAGTTAGGATAATGCCAGAATTTTTTTTTTCAAATGTTTTTTGATTTGAACAAATCATCCATAGTAAAATTGCTCTAGGTTGAAACATGAGCATGCTTGAGGAAGCTATGAATTAGGAAGTCAAATGTGTTACAGTAGCAGTCCTTAACTATAGGGTGTGTTAATATGATAATTGTAAGATTCAGTCAGTGAACTACCTGAAGACTGTTAATTAACTTGAAATTCTGTTGTTGCCTTTGTTTCATAGCCATTATAGACTATTACATCTGTGTATTGTCATGAGTAGAGAAGTTTTCTCTTGAATTGTAGAATACCCATTAGTATTACAGTGTAAAAAGTAGCGTGTATTTATAAATGACAAATGCACTTACATAGGCTTTCAGGGAACAAATTCAAGAGTTTATTTAAATTGTCAGTAAAAGAATTACTTTATCAAAGCGGGTCCAGGGTTTTTTGTGTGTTTTTGGCAGGACTAGATGTATAAAACAAGATCATGATTTACTGTTACCATGATACAATTTGGAAGGAGTTTATTATCCTCCATGCTGAACTTTCTTTGTTTACTTGGGCTCTCATTTGTGTGCTGGACAGTGTTTTCAAATCTTGAATATTTTTGGCTCTGATGGTCAGGTTAGAAAGACAACCCTCTGTCCCCCAGAATATATCCTTCACATAGCACAGAAGAAACTTTCTCTCTTTTGACTCCTCCCCAAGTCTTTTAACAAATCATTATAAAGCTAAGGATAACAGACGTACATAAAACTCCATTTAACTGTTGCACAGGTTATGATAAAAGCCAGGCTATTTGCTTTGTTCCCCTTAAATCCTTCCAGAACGCTGCTGTGAAAGTCAGTTTTATCTCCTGAAGCTCAGGCCATGAAACTCCCCAATTAAAATTCTTTCACTTCTTACCATCCCTTTAGTCGCGTTCAAGGTCCTTGTCTTCCCCATCAAGGCTGTACTTTCATTTCTGCTTAGTGTACTTCTTTTCTTGACTGCACACAAGATTCCCACCTAGGTGCTGCTTTCAAACCCTCCTTCTACTTTTATCTTTGTATTTTGTTCCTGCCTGCCTAAGTTGGAACTGCAGCTGAAATTCTTCTCCAGTAGAGACACCTACAGCGTCTGTGCGTCAGCCGCTCCTCAGACGTGCTATCCACCCTTGCCTGCCCATTCCTCTGATGGTAAGTGTTTTACAGCCCCTTGCTCTTGCCATGGAGGATACATGGGGGACTTTGAGAGCTGGAAGCACAATTCTCTGCAGCGTAATTTAAGAAGACAGGCTCTGTGGCTGGGAGTGAGAATTTCTCACATTCCCTTTGGACTGAGTTTAGGAAAAGATCATAGCACAAAAAGACTAATGGATTACACAGAGACCGCTTTAACTTCCATCAGCTATGCCATCCTCAGCGGTCCAGAGCACTGTGTGAAACCTTGAAGGAATGAGGTTTCAAAGTTCTGGGGTTTTATGCAGTTTTAACAGCAAATATTCATCATTACCCCATCTTCATTAAAAAAAAAAAAAAAAGAAAAAGAAAAAAAAAGATATCTTCAATTAAAATAGTCAATTTGCTTCAGTGAAATGTAGGTTGTTAGTGGTTTGTTGGAGCCTCAGATCAGGATGTAGCTTGCACATATTCCATATGTGGCATAATTTCAAAGAGAAACTATGTGAATTGAAGATGAAAGTTTGTGGTTTAAATGTCAATCCTGTGCTTGCTATGTGTTGAAATAGGAAATATAAAGACATTTATACAATGACATTGGAAGGAAAAAAACCAGTTTGGTTTGCTGGCTTATACTGAATTTACATTGCTCTACTGGAAGGGTAATTTTGAGTTTTCAGGTCATGTCAAAGTCAGCTGATCCACCTATCTATACATACATATGGACACAGGAGACGTGTACAAATTAAATATCATCAGGTTAAAATAGCAGGCTTGATCCTAAGTGGAAATAAAATCTACTCATTACCTTTAATTTTAAGTTACATATGTGGGGCAGATGAAAACTCTGCCTCCTGTGAAGAAATTGAAGAAAATTGTCCAAGGAAATGAAGTTTTTCACTTTCTTATTGCAAAGTTTTAGGAATCTGGAAAACATGCGTGAGGAACTGTAATTCCTTGTTAATTACAAAAAAGTTGATACAAGTGGTATTGCTGGAATCTGGAGAGGTGATGTCAGTGATCAGAATGTTCAGTTTGTAAATTCAACTTGTTCAGCAAAGCCTGATAGGATAGGGAAATGAATAAAGGTCTTCAGTTTGTGTATGGGAACAAGATAATGGCTTGACTTTAACATGAAAGATAATTTCAAGCAATAATCTGCTCACATATATCTACTTTATTTTTCAGAAGGTTTAATTTCCCAGAATTAAGCAAAATGCTAAGTACAGGATTGAAAAATAAAACCAGAAAAATACAAACAAAAAAAATGTGCATTATTTAAAATGAATCTTTGTATAGACAAAACAGGGTATTTCCATGGCTAAGGAGAACAATTTTCATTAAAGTCTACCTTACTGTCAGAGACCAAGAAAAGGTCACTTAAGGAGATTTATAGTTTTTCTATCTTTGTTCTGAATATATCTGAGTATATCAAGGAAATCAAAGAGGTATTTTATTATGCCAATTAAAAACAAATGAAAAAAACCAAGCAACATGATCGGATAAATGTAACATTTAGTCTGAGAGCAATCCAAAGGAAAAAAATTAAAAAGCTTCAATGGGATTAAACTGATTGAGGAATAAGAACATAGATATAATTATGAGCTAATACATTTTTATGGACAACGGGTCTTGTCAAACTTTATTTCATTCCTCAATACTAGTAAAAATTTTGGTGATAAAGTTAGAACTATATATCTAATAATATTAGACATTTATCAGATGTTTGACAGCATGACATTCTGATTTAAAAATTAATACTATATAATATCAGTGTAGCACATAATATATGAATTAATGAACAAATGAACAGTACTTCTCAAAAAAGTAATTTCAAATGGGGAAACATCCTTGAACTCCTTCACAATGGAGTTCTCTAGCAAAATCCAATTGCCTTTTAATACCTTTTTCTGTGGCAAACATGAGAAAACAAGCACTCCTAAGGCAGATGTTAACTATGTCCTCTGCAGATAATGATCCTTGAACTGTTTAGAAGTTGCGCACTAGGATTGTCCTCACACTATAAGAATTAATAAAATTTTTTTTTGTATGTTTCCTTCACTTTTAATCAACATAAGAGTTGTACTGCATACTATCAGGCTAATATTTTTATTGCATGAATCTGAGGATAGATATGTCCATGATATCACACAGGTGAGTTAATGGATGCCATAGCACTGCATAGTACAAAGCAGCCAGTTGCGGTGCACTTTCCTCAATACCACTGCTTGGGGCTGGTTTCTAGAGCAAACTTTCCAGAATCACACTCACGTTTTGCTTTGGAGGTAACTCACTAGTTTATTCCAGAAAGATCCTAGCAGCAAATTAAACTTTAACTACAGTGGATCACTGAAAGCCCAATATATACCTACTCAATAAGTAGGGGCCATACCTTGGAAAGTGGTATCTTGAAAATGCTTTTAAAGGTGATTGTGGTGGGCTGACCCTGGCTGGACACCAGGTGCCCACCAAAGCCAGTCTATCACTCCCCTTCTCAGCTGGACAGGGGAGAGAAAATATAACAAAGGGCTTGTGGGTTGAGATAAGGACACTTAACCAATTACCGTCATGGGCAAAACAGACTCGACTTGGGGAAATTAGTTTAATTTATTGCCAATCAAGATTGGAGTAGAGTAATGAGAAATAAGAACTAAATCTTAAAACACCTTCCCTTCTTCCTCCCTCCCTCCTTCCCGGCTCAACTCCACTCCTGGTTCCCTCTCCCTCCTCCCCCCGGCGGCACAGGGGAACAGGGGATGGGGGTTTTTGTGTCAGCTCCCCACACCTTGCCCCTACTGCTCCTTCCTCCTCACGGGGAGGATTCCTCACTCTTCCCCTGCTGCTCTGTGGGTTCCCTCCCATGGGAAACAGTCCTTCACCAACTTCTCCAGCATGGGCCTTTTTCACAGGCTGCAGGACAGCTTGCGTCACCATGGTCTTCCCCACAGGCTGCAGGGGAATCTCTGCACCTGGAGCACCTCCTCCCCCTCCTTCTTCACTGACCTGGGGGTCCTCAGGGCTGTTGTTCTCACATGCTCTCACTCCTGTCTCCAGCCACAGTTGTGCAGTTTTTTCCCCTTAAATCTGTTCTCCCAGAGGTGCTATCACCATCACTGATGGACTCGGCCTTGGCCAGCGGCGGGTCTGTCTTGGAGCCGGCTGGCATTGGCTCTGTTGGACACGGGGGAAGCTTCCAGCAGCTTCTCACAGAAGCCACCCCTGTAGCCACCCCATTACCAAAACCTTGCCACACAAACCCAGTACAGTGATACTGTGAAAGGAAATGAAAAGTCATTGCCAGGATAATGCCGTGCCAGAAAGTTAGCCCATTCTTTAAGGATGTAACTTAACGTGTAACAAAAAGCTTTTAACTCCACATACAGAATAAATGAAATTATTGCTAGATTTCTACATTGACTTGTGATGTCATGGATCTTAAAGGTGGTTGAAAAATTGGAATGTGTGCAGCAAGTAAGACACAAAAAGATCCCCAAACAACTTTAAAATCATTCAAGCTGGAGAAAATGTGCTGTATTGTAAAACTTAAAAAATATCCTCTATCTGTGTTAGCAAACACAAGATGGAAAGGTGCGTTGAACACAATGTTTAAGCACCTTTGCAGAGAGAAAGTATTGAATGCCAGAGAGCTCTGTGATCTGCTTGACAAAGGAGGAACAAGAATCACTGGATAAAAGATGTAGCTACAAAATTTCAAATAAGACAATATAAACATTTTTTTAAATGAAAGGAATTAACCACTGGAGAAATATTAAAAGAAGTGAATTTATATTTACGTCTTTTTCTTTCCAGACTACTCAGTAGAGTCACAACGATCCTATTTTTTTCAGACTGTTTTTTTCTGAAACATTTTTTTGTCCCTGTTGACTTTTAGGTGATAATCTTGAAGAGAAGTTGAGTTGCAGTACATGAAGACTTCTAAATACGCTATCAGAAACACATCAAATACAAACCACACTAAAATGCATTTCTCAAACTTGTTTATGCAACTAAAATAATGCTCAGATTGATGCAATTTCTAGGTATTTTAGGCCATAAAACTCCAAGTACTCTGTAAAGGAGATGAAGATCTTGTTGCTTAGCTATTAAGAGAGTTGACTTTGCAGTCCTTTAAGATTAAAAAACCCATTCATATCATTGGAAATTTGCAAATAATATTTATGAGAGATGTCCATGTAAATGAATAACCACATACAATATAATATAATATAATATAATATAATAAATATAATAAATATAACATAATATAACATAATATAATTAATACAATATAATATAATACAATATAATATAGTAATGTAGCTATATAACATGGGACACTTTCGGAAAGAGTCCCTTTTAATGTGAAGTGTCTGAGAGGTTCTGTAGAAGATACTGCGTTTATGTAGATGTAGTGGATTTTGGTTTAGCTAGCACTAATCTCAGTTGAACTGTAAACCCTTGACTGGGGCTGCTAGTCAGTGCAAAAATTGGTTTAGTGGCTTATATTTTTCCTACAGGAGGACAGAATAAGGAACTACACCTACTGTATCATTCTGCATTTAGAATATCAAACATGGGGACAGGGTGGATTGACCAGTATTTCTGGAGAAATATAAGAATTATGCCAGGTGAGGAAAAAACTCATAGACTACCAGGTGCCTAAATCAGACACAGCATCCTAATCCTCAGCATACATGAGTCATACCATTCTGGCCTGGCAGCAATTTTTCTTTTAATAATTCTATGGAGTTGATGATATCAAATAGCAGAAAAACACCTGGATTACAGAAGGCTATAAAACCAATTTTTTAAAGAAAGGATAATCTGAAAAGAAACCCCAGAGGTAAAAGGGAAATAGAATAAATTGCTTCAGCAACAACAGTAAGTTAACCTTTTGCATATTATTGGAAGGCATTCAAATGCAGTCCCATCAGTAAGGCTAAACTCACTTCTAAGAAAGAGAGGAACAAGGATTTGGAATAGCTTTCTGGCAGTAGCAGTGTGAAACAAACTCCAAAATATTCTTAAAATTGGTTATTTTTTTCATGATTGTATGTGACAATTATCTGTGATAGCAAAGATCTGAAATCGTTAAGCCGGGAAGCCCCTTCCAATTCCATGTGTTTGTCCCATAAAGTAAAATATGAGGTAGAGGGAAACAGTATTATGTTCAAGAGTGGCTTTATGCTTCAATTCACAAAGATTAAAGAAGAAGAAAAAGAAGAAAAGTGTGTTTATCTGGCTTCTTCATGGAGATTAAATTACCCTGATATATGATGTGATGTCAGGTCCGTAGTTTCACAAAGGAGAAACAACATGTTTGAAACTTTCTTGTACAGAGCTCTTAACTTTATTGATTAATACTGAATTTCTTCGATTTCAAATAGTTTCAGAACTGCACATTCTGGTACTTTTGTTTATAACACTGAATCATGCTAAGGTTTTATGACCCTTTGCGGAGGAATTTTCAATACTTATTTAATAGAACACTGAAGCTAGCTTTGGAGGAGAAATACTCCGCACATAATTTCACTGTGAATCTTTTGAAGTAAGATTTATACACTTCATAAAAATGTGTACACAGGGTAACATAACAGAGACTGTTTCTAATTGCTCATTGAAATCAGCGTGGGCCCATAACTATGGGCTGCAGGGCTCCAACTCTTGACTTTTTAATCTCTTTCCTAAAGATATCCATTTCTCATTGGAGGTGAGAGATGAATGTGTAGCTGCTAAGTGTGAGAAGGATGGTAATGGAAATCAGTAGTGTTAATTAAATTACAAGAATTAACATAACCAGTATTTCTTGCTTCTCTAAGCTTTTGCAACTGACAATGAGAGTGAAGAGTGTTTTATGATCCCCTCCTTCTCACAGAACAATCTATATCCAAAATCTTTGCCAAGATACAGTTGAAATTTTGACTAATTGTTCATTTGTATTGGTCTCCTCCCTCTCTTTCAACAGAATCAGTAGTTTAGAAAGTACAGAATGAAAAATAGACAAAACCCAACAAATCCCTTTTTGTTCATCTTAGTGGGATCGAACTTGGACCCTGCACATTTAGGTAGTAATAAAACATAATTCCAGTCCCCAGAACAACAGAGGATTAGTGAAAAACTTGTTCAAAATGAGCAGAAAACAGATGTGGTTTGGGTTAGTCTGTTTGTTTGGGGGTTTTCTTGGTGTGACATTTGTTGGGGGTTTGGGTTTGTTTTTTTTTTTTGTCACTGTTTTGCTTGCTTAATATTGTATCAGTGGTTGCAAAGTTGGTCAAGTTTGGACAAAAATTCTTTTTTGCAATACTCTAGAAGCAACAATTGCTGAAAATTACGGTGAATGTGTTCAAATTTAAATATTTATGAATAGGAGATTGACAGGTAAAACAGGCTCACCATAATTAGCTACAGCAAACATCTTTTTCTACTTTAATTTGCCCTCAGTTCAGCAACACATTTAAGGCACCATTTAAAGCTCATTGCAGATGGGGTCTTACCTACCTGGACATACTGCATTGTTTCAATACTAGTGTACTTGGTGAAATTACGCTCATATTTGTAACTTAACATTTTGCATTTTATTTAAGGTAAAACAGACAAACAAAAAGAGAATATGAAATTCTAGGTCTTATTGATTTCTCTTCACACAGCAAATTACATCTACTTTTTAGTTAGCATATGTTCCTCCATCTGCTTAGATTTGACTTTTCTTATTGAGGTTAATTATTGTTTTCCATCATGGTTGGGGTTTTGATTTGTCCTTTTTTAATCAATCATCTAACTGAGGCAGCTTTTACATGTTAGAATAACAAATTTACACATTTATAAACACACAACTGAACCTTTTGTCTGTGATCATACAGCAGGATTTAATACTGTATAAAACTACAATGGTCTTTGGTACATCGTAATTTTAATAAACTTTCAGTCTTTCACTGAATTCTGCTGGCAGTAAATTTGTAAGGACAAGTTTCCCACTGAAGTTAGCGGGTTACTATAGAGAGGAGAGGATTGAAATAGCAGGTGCAAACCCAGCTTTCTGTACATAAGCTTTTGCAACCAAACCAGTAGTCCTTATTCCTTGGAAAACTCCAGCACATTTCAAGAAGACCAGCAGCATCTAAGTCACTCTGTGACCTGTTATTCAAAGAGACTGTATAAAAAAAAAGAAAAAGAAAAAAAAATCAGTAGGTGAAAATTTAGAGATGTATTAAATCCCAAATCATATACAAGTAACCTTCAACGTTTTAAAAAGTCTGTCTTCTTTCTCATGGTATATATCAAAACCAGCTATGGATGATAAACCATATAATAAAAAATAGATATTTTAAAAAATCAAGTACGAGTAGTTCATGTGCAGTTTCAAACCAAATGCAACATTTTGTAGCTAATAGTCTGTTTGTGAGATGAAGAAGTACAGTCATTAGGTAAAGGATTTTTTTTTCTTGCTACTCATGGCAAATTTCTATTTTTGACAGCAATCAATCTTTGAGAAACAAGCGCTCATTCTGTCAGCTCTTTTAGGACCAATGTGAAATGAGAATTGACACAAGAAACATAAAAGCACAATGATAATTACATTTTATCCATCCTTCCTTCCTATTTCTTAAAACTTTCTGGGGCTTTACATTTTCAGCAAAATCTTTTCTGGCTCACCTTGAAGCACTCTTTTTCCATCTCATTCATGAGTGTTATCTTCTGTGCTGTTCTCACATCATAAATATATGCATTTCAAACATTTACCGAAAGCTCGTCTTCTGACTTATGACTCTTATCATTTTTATGCCACAATACATTTTTTTTTCCCCAAACAATAAACTTGCTCCAATTGTGGAATCAGTTATTTGTCCTTCAGTAATTTTTTTTTTTTTCATTCACTTGGGAATTGAATTATTCCCATTGTTACAAGATATCTACTTGAAATGATGTTAATGTGAATTCCATCTGGTGGTATACTTGTGTTGTAGGCATTAAGCTGTGAATGCTAACAGGAGGCAGATAATTGGGTATATGTATGTGAGTGCAAGTACTCAAACCTGAACTTTTGAACTACCAAAAAAAAGCCTACTATTTGCTAGATGGAAGTGGTATGGGCTGGTTGTAAATTTTTGTAACACCTGAACTAAATAGACTTAGCACATCCCAAATCCTTCAGTTAATAAAAAGACATGAGAAAGAACCACCAATTAGGAAGCTGATCATGTGTTGTGCTTTTGCACACAAACTGTTTAGTTAGGGAAAACTGAGGGCTTAGGATGCCAGAGAGAATGGCTGGTGCTGAAAAAAAGGGGTCCATAAAAAAAAGAAATGGCCTTGGAAAGAAGTGGCCTCAGAAAGGTGGTGGTGAAGATCTTGGATTTGCTCTTGCTGGAGGAAAGATCCTGAAAGTGAAGAAAGATCCCAGAGATCACAGAGGTGCATGGAGATGAAAGCTGGGTGACCCCCAGGGAGGAATCCAGGCCAGTGACACCCCAGACTGGTAAATGGGAGCAGAGGCATGGCATGAAGTGATATGACTTGCTGCCCAACTCTCCCAGACCAGCAATGAACTCCCTGCACAAAAAGGAAGCTGAGTCCTACTGAACACAATGCTGGGGGCTAGTGTGTGTCTCAGGTAATGAAGTAGCTCTAATCTCATTGGTTTTTAAATAAATCATGGTGTCCAGATCCACTGCAAGCTGTCACTTACTTTGCCTCTCTTGAGACAAGAGTGCAGGAGACAAGAGACTCTTGAGAGTGCAGTATATCCAAAATTAGTGAATAAACAGTCCAGAAATCAGATTTTCAACATGCAATTGCTATTAGACTTTCACCCATGCAGGTAGATGACCTATTTTATTAAATAGAACGAGACAAACTTCCATATATTCCTAAAATTAGGCACCTAGTTAGGTAAAACCACACTCTGGGTTTATTCCAAGCCAACTACTTTTCTCTATAGAATGTTTGTAGAAAATTGGTAAGTACAGAAATACTGGTTCACTAATGCTCTGAAGTCAAGGAGCTGTTTTGACTGAATACCATCCTCAATGACAAAATACAACTAAAATGGCCATATGATGTTTAAAAAAGGACATAAAAAAACATTCTTCTTGAGCCTTAAAACTGCTCAGTGGAAAAAAAAAAAAACCCAAAATACAAAACCAAAACGGAATAAAACCAGCTGGACCACAGCCATCTGTAGAAACACCAGTTTCTCCCTGGGGGTCAGAAATTTTTAACTAAAAAAGTGGGAGACCAATGGGTATAAAGTAGTAGTCAGTAAGCTCCCTGCTCTAACAAAAGGCTGTTATTTTCTATGATGTTCCTATATTTTGTGGCATTCATGTCTTCAATGCTCCATATAGATACCTACAAGAATCAAGAAATTGCAATTTAGTGAATGGTCTCCTTTAGTTTCAAGGCGCTGCATTTCAGCCTTAATGCTGAGACTGTTCTCACAGTATTCAAATAATTTGTGAAGTATTAACTTGCTGTTGGTGACGATTAAGAATCAGAGAAATGTTTTCAAAGATACATGACTTTTTCCAATATCTGTGGTTTTAATATATTTGTCTTGGGCTCAGTACCCTGATAGTGATGAGGAAGCAAAACATCTACCTACATTATAAACATGATAATGTAGTCAATAATTTTTGAAAAAAACCCAACCCTACATACAAAACATTGCTATCCAGTTTTGTCTGCATAAAATCACATAATCATAGAATGGTTTGGGGTGGGAAGGGACCTTTAAAGATCATCTAGTCCAACCCCCCCTTACATGGGCAGGAACACCTTCCACTAGATCTGACTGCTCAAAGCCTCATCCAACCTGGCCTTGAACACTTCCAATGACGAGGCATCCACGACTTCTCTGAGTATCTTGTGCCAGTGTCTTACCACACTCCTGTAAAGCATTTCTTCCTTATATTCAATCTAAACCTACCCTCTTTCAAATTGAAACCATTGCCCTTTGTCCTGTCACTAGAGGCCCTGGTAAAAAGTCTCTCTCCATCCTTCTTATAAGCCCCCTATGTATACTGAAAGGCAGCAATAAGGTTTCCCTGGAGCCTTCTCTTCTCCAGGTTGAACAACCCCAACTCTTTCAGCTTTTCTTCATAGGAAAGGTTTTCCAGCCCTCTAGTCATTTCCCTAGCCCTTCAC
>VYZV01010806.1:71748-87301 GCA_013401275.1 Pandion haliaetus
CTGCATAAATCCCAACACAGCTGTTCAACAGCCCCACCTCCAGCTTAGAGGAAGGTAGTGATGGATTGCACAATCCTATTTCACATTCTGTTAATCTTGGCATTACCTTCCTCTTCACATTCGAAGTACAGTAACTGCAGGCTCCTTTGTTCCACCATTTCATCCTTTTGTAGTATAAAACAAAATTGGACTACTTTGGTTTGACTTGGACTAGCAGGAAGGCCCTTGAATCACTCTTTTTGGAGATAAACTGTCGAAGTGTACTGCACCCTAAGGAGGAGGCAGTACAGGGGCATAGAGGTGAACATACCCTCTTTAGAAGTTCAGAATTTGGGTGGCAAGTACACACTGGAGACTTAGGGCAAAATTTAGTCAGACATGTTTTGTGAAACACGTTATGAATGTTTTCAGGAACTCTTCCCTCTGACACCTGCAAAATGAAAATGAAACTACTTTTGAAAAACGAATATGCAATTGATTTGGGACAGCACATAATACAAGTTAGTCAGTTTTCCACTGGCAGTAAATAAAAAGTTGTTGTAGAAGAACAGGCTCAAATCTCAGCTTTCTCCATAACCCAGTTGCAAACTCCAGTAAATAAAGAACTCTCATACTTCTTCAGCTTTTAAAAATCTCCTAATAGCTCCTTTTCTCAAATGAGCTGTTCTTTATTTAAAAGTTTCTTGGAACTGGTGATATTTGGAGATGTGGTGGTGACCGCCTGAGTCATTGTGAAGAGGTAGAACATTTTGCGTGACTGATGCAGAGTTCTGAACGTATTAGCAGTCTGTCAGTCCTCTCACAGTAGTAAGATTTCTATTGGCATTCTGAAAATGGAGAAAGGAGGTGAAGAAAGCAAGAGCGAATGAGAGTGAAGAGTGAATTAATAAAAGAAAATGGAGAAAAGCAAAGGAGAACATAATATGATCTTTTCCCTGTGTACATAAATGGGGAATTATTCCTTGGCCACATCAAGGAATGTAAGGTCGAAGGGGTAAATGCTATTTTGTAATGAAAACAGTAGACTTAGAGGACTTATGCAAAAAAGAAGATTACCCCACCTGTCCTCTACAAGCTAGGCAAATATTACAGTTTATAGATTAAAATGTGGTTTAGCCATACATATCTCTACAAGTGCACCAGTCACTAAGCTTAGTAGTTAATTACTGGGGTTAGTTTAATGTAGTAGTTATGAGAAAGCATAAAACACCTTTCTCCAGTCACAACAAGGTCTACAGATTGTGCCACACTGTTCATTATGGAGGGCATGTTCTCTATTCCTTTGGGGCTCTAAGATAATAGGGATGACAGGAGAGGAGATTATGGGGGGACCTGCTACCAGGAAGAGAACTTCCAAGTTTCTAATGGAGGTAGCTCTTCTCTTCCCTGAATGTACTCAGTCTGTCACTTTTCCCCATGTATTGACATACAAGGAGGTCACTCTTGGAAAGACCTCAGGTTCCAGATGTACTTAAAAACAATAATACTGAAGACAGCAAGATTGTGGTACAGACATTTGCTCTTTTGTTTCTGAAACCCTTAACTTCATCACTGTCTTAGTTGAAAGGAGCAATGAGTTTGAGCTATCAGTTGCCATGTCATCACTATAAGCTTCCTATATACTGTGTTGAGACACATTTCAATATTCGAAGAAGAGAGAGACTTTCTTGGATTTATCATGAAGGAAAAAGACAAGACAAAATAAATATTAAAAGCAGCACATAAAAGAGACAACTAGTGAGTGTGTTGTAAATACCTGGCAATAGTAATAAGGTAAATCCCAGAGGAGAAAAATATAAGGAAACAAAAATCAAGAGAAATTCTGGTGGAAGCACATATTAACAGAAGGAAGATATAAGTTCATAAGGTAAATATTGGGGAGAAGAAGGCAAAATAACAAAGAAAGTAGTGTGGGAATAGGATAATAAAGTATATGTACACCAACTGGATATAATAAATCACTAAAGTAAGGCAAATATTACTCTAATAGAAAGGGAAAACTATGACAGCTGCTTGGAATAAAGGAGAGACTTGAAATAAGACATGTATATTGCAAATGTGGCAGGCAGACTACTACATGAGGCTTAATGCAGGCAGAGTGAAAACAAAAGCAGAGACATATTTTGGATAAGTGAAGCTGTGAAAGGTTTGACTGATAGACATTTGATTATACAAGTGAGAGAATATCCAAACTAGAATGAAAGAAATGTTTCGGGAGCAGCTTGAGCTTTCCCCAAGTTAGCTCAATGTTTTTCAAGCTGCGATACAGTGTGAACATAACAAAAAAGAGATTTGCTTATTTTTAAGATTAGGAAGGAAGTAAAACAAAGCATGTGTGATCTGAAGTGTTTCACTGAAATACTGTTCTCTATGCTGAGTGTGACTGCTGCACAGGACACATAAATACTTATCCTGCTGTTGCAGCAGGTTATTTATTTTATCTTAGTGTCCAAAGGGAACCGTAAGGTCAGAGCTCTTATTGCTCCACAGGCTATTTACAGACTTCTGAATGTGTGGGTGGTGAGAGGGGTCCCAAAAGCACCAGAAGACTGGCTGGGCATTCACACCAGCTGTAAATGAGCTTAATAAACCAGGAAAAGTGTATAACCACAGTAAGAATACATATTATGCAAGATAGAAGTTGTACAGTTTAATGGTGCCAAGATTCCTAAAATCCATGCTCTGTTTTGATCTATTTTAGGGGACTTTTAGATCCTTTGATATTTCTAGGGACCTAACAAAAGGAAATGGCCACAGATGATCAATTCCAGGAAATCATGGTGGTCATACCAGAGCTCTTGGAACTCACCAAGCTGAGCCAGATCCTTTTCGGTGGGAGAAGCAGCCAAGACCAAGATCTTTCCTGGAGTCAGGTGGCTTGCTCAGAACATATGCAGTCTTTCTCCTAGCAAGGATTAATCTTTGTCCAAACCTTCCAGGAGAAAGTCAGTTTTAAAGTCACAAAAGGGAAGGGCATAATCCTTCATAGTATGAGAGCTAGCAGGAATGGCTTTCACAATTTGAGGCTTCTGGTGACAGTGGAGGTTAAGGAAAAGATCAAAGCATGAGTTAATGCTTCCTCCCCTTTCTCCCTTATGAGCTACCAAATACAATTGTACAGCAAGCTGTCTGCCAATTGTGCTTGCAACCAATAAATTCAATAAAATAGTCTGGTTCACTAATTTTTTGTGTCTTATTTATCTTAATCCCATGGATAATGAGTTTAAACTTGTTCTATGCTGTCAGTACATAACAGGGTGGTAAGTAAAGCTGAATAAGTGCTGGGGACAGTGCTGGCCCTGAGAAAAACCTTAAGAGATCTCAAAGGTGCTTTGGTTTTGTTCAGGGATATTTTCATGACCTGAGTGCTTCCCAGTTTCAATCTGCTTTTCATTTAAAAGGTCTTAAAAAACACCTAAAGACCTGTTTGCCTCTCTCAATATATGTTGCGTCATATCATTGCTGCTCAGACAGCTGAGACCCAGCCTGCAGGCCACAAGCTGCAGAAGCTGGCCTTCATTGTTGGTCCTGGCCCCCTCATCACACTTAGGAAGAGTAGATCCAAGCCAGCTTTGATCCAGGGTGGGTCAGGACCTACACGGTGTGAGCAACAAATATAGTACCATTTGTTTTCTTTGTACATGTGTGTCATTATGTGCAACTTGCCCCTAGTCACCATTTGCATCAAAATGGTATTAAGCTAAGGCAAAGATCTCCCATTCCTCCTCTTTGTGAGAATATTTCAAAAGCCTAGCAGTTGAAGCCCTTACAAAAAATGTAAAATTGGTTACATTTAAGTATTTTCTTTCTCTGGTTTGCAGCAAGTCTTAACCTTGAGTCCCATCTCATTCATTAACATAGTAACTATGGGGTAATCTTAATTTCCCGTCCACCTTCCTGTAAGATGTGTACCCCCCCACAGGTGCGCAGCAGGACCAGGCTGTGGTTCTTTTTCTCCCTCAGCTTAGGTAAGCTCACCTGCAAACACAAGTACACCTATCATCTCTGTATTAATATCTCAAAGCATCTATATTTGCTCAAGTCCTTTGCCTCTCACTGGAATCATCTTACTGAATTGTAGTTATCTGCAAAGTACAAGTATATATCTTGGTACATAACTTCAGACTTCTTTAATAACCAAATAGACATTTCTAGGGTTGAATTTATCTCTATTTTGATATCTATCTACACTGTGAATCTGTATGGACTAGTTCAGATTTTGACAAGACGTATGGGTTTATGTTTCCTATTCCTTTCATCCAAACTAAACCAACTCAGCTTGCCTCTTCTGCTGTATATCTCCAGTCATGAGCCTCTATCCAGTGTGACACATTTTTGCATTGTGGCAAAATGAGGCTCTGTCTTCTTTATTTTTTTTTTCCTTGGGTACACATCATATTTTGTCTGTCAAAACTGGATGCAGTCAAACCCATAACCTGGTACCTCTGTTAAATTATTCCACTTTTTGTGTATCCACATGCAGGCAAGGTCTAGGCCTTACCAACTAAACCTAGCAGGTGGTTTGGGAAGACACTGTATAGTCATCTGGTTTCCATTGCTAATGTGATGTCACATAGTCAAATAAATTATTCCTAGTGATAAATAGGGGTTTTTTACTGTGGATTTTTCATACAAGGGTAATGTCTTTTGATATAAAACTATGTAATTGAAAATCCAGTTGGGCTGGTACTCAGGCAAGATAGTATATTTTTAATATACTAAGGGGAAAAAAAAAGGAAAAAAAGCAAAAGCAAGAAATAAAAGTGGAAGAAGAAACATTTTAGCTGTGCAACAGCACAGGAATTGAATGAAGACCATAAGAACTAAATGAGAATCACTATCAAGAGTTTTCTATAACCATCTTTAATGTCATCAATAATTTAAGTTCTAATCCAGAAATATTGACTACACTTATTGGTATGATATCTACGTGACTTTCACGTCTTATGAACTTCCTTCTTTAAATCTTTTATGTGCAGTATACTACAATAGAAATGAAATTTTCTTCTGTCGTTAAATAAAAATAACATGTATGTTGCTCTTGTTGCCACTGGAAGGAACATAAACAGAAGATTAAGCTCAAAAAACATGATTTCCCCTTCCCTTCTCTTCCTTTCCCTTCCCCCTTCCTTTTACCTTTTCCCTTCCCTTTCCCCTTCCCCTTCCCTTCCCTTTTGTCTCTCCACCCCAACCTGTCTTTCAGCCTGTCTTTCAGACATCTATTCCTGGATGACATCTTGCCAGCAAGCTAGACTTAACACATACAATAGAACTCAGCTGTTTGCTTCTTTCAAGCCATTCTTCCTTCCCATTTCCCATCAATGTTGACAACCCCATCCTCCTCCTTGTCACTCAGTCTCAGAACCTGGGATTCATCCTCAGCTTGTTCCTCTTCCACAGCTCACAGATTATAACCCTTTTTTAATCTATTCACTTTTCTTGTATAACATTTCTGGTGCTTGTCTTCTTTTTTGCTGACTCCCTGAGACCTCACTCTTGCCTTAACTGCTGCAACATCTTCTGTTCTGCTATCCCTGACATCCTCGTGGCCCTGCTCCAGACAGTAAAAAGCAGAGCTGCTAGGACTGTCCTTCTTGCTCATCACTCTCTCCATTGTCACCTTTCCAACCTTTTAATCGTTGTATGGCTCCCTGTGTTTCACAGCAGTAATTGACACTTCTCTTTAACATCGTTCACAACTCTGACCTTTTCTGTTTTTCCTTTCTGTTATCTTCCATCCATCTGTAATGCGGGCCTTGTAAAAATGCTTATCTAACTCTTTGGATATTCTCCTCCTTGTGCTTACACTGCCTTAAGGCAAGACATCTTTTACAAATTTGTCTACAGCCATTTCACACTTCTTGTTTCAAACTCCTTTTCAATGATCACTTTTTGTTCTATTGTCCCTAATACTCCAATAGAAAAATGGTGGCTTGGATGAACAGTATTTCAGGATAGTTGATGTTAAAGTAAATCAGTATTAGCATGATCTGAGACCACTAAAATGTGACCAGGTTTTACTGTTGATAGTGATTATTACGATGAATATTATTTGCTCTTTATTTAATCTGGACCGGGGATGTTTACTATCTGTGTATGTGTCTGCAGAGCCTTACAAGATAGGATGTCAAGTCAATATGACCTCTTGGTATTGCCACTCTATTGTGGTTTTACCAGAAACTACTCTTTGACAGTTCTTTACAACAGTGTAATACAGGTAAACACACACAAAAGTGGGAAGGACTCACGTTGGACTGTCTCCTGTGGGAGGGACCCCACAGAGGAGCAGGGGACGAGTGAGGAATCCTCCCCCTGAGAGGAAGGAGCGGTAGAGACAAGGTGTGGGGAGCTGACACAAAAACCCCCATCCCCTGTTCCCCTGTGCCGCCAGGGGAGGAGAGAGAGGGAACCGGGAGCGGAGTTGAGCCGGGAAGGAGGGAGGGAGGAAGAAGGGAAGGTGTTTTAAGATTTAGTTCTTATTTCTCATTACTCTACTCCAATCTTGATTGGCAATAAATTAAACTAATTTCCCCAAGTCGAGTCTGTTTTGCCCATGACGGTAATTGGTTAAGTGTCCTTATCTCAACCCACAAGCCCTTTGTTATATTTTCTCTCCCCTGTCCAGCTGAGAAGGGGAGTGATAGACTGGCTTTGGTGGGCACCTGGTGTCCAGCCAGGGTCAGCCCACCACAATCACCTTTAAAAGCATTTTCAAGATGCCACTTTCCAAGGTATGGCCCCTACTTATTGAGTAGGTATATATTGGGCTTTCAGTGATCCACTGTAGTTAAAGTTTAATTTGCTGCTAGGATCTTTCTGGAATAAACTAGTGAGTTACCTCCAAAGCAAAACGTGAGTGTGATTCTGGAAAGTTTGCTCTAGAAACAAGCCCCAAGCAGTGGTATTGAGGAAAGTGCACCGCAACTGGCTGCTTTGTACTATGCAGTGCTATGGCATCCATTAACTCACCTGTGTGATATCATGGACGTATCTATCTTCAGATTCATGCAACAAAAATATTAGCCTGATAGTATCCAGCCAGGGTCAACCCACTACACCTCCAGTGTTAGAATTATCATAGAATCTTTGCTTTCAGTGTCAAATCTCCTCTTTTATCTGGCGAGAGTTCAAGTGACCTTAAAGAAAAGTTTGAAGGCTTCTTGAAAAATTAGCTTGTTTTTGAAAGTACAGCACAAAAGTAATTGGCATGTCTACACAGACAACAGAATGGGAAGTATACCATTAGACTAAACAATATTTCTCATATTTCATCACATATTATATCCTACGAGTAAACCCACTGAAAGCTAGAATGTTAATTCATTAATGTAATATGTAAGATACAGTGAAATGCCTTAAAGAAAAAGCTTCAGAAATATCAGACACACTTTACTCTTTCTGTTTGCACTTATATATACGCTATATTTTTAGTGCCTGGATACTTAAGGGTATACAACATCCATTACTTAACTAACAGTAGCTCTTTGGTGGTGGTGATGAATATACTAATGTAAAGCAGGGTTGTCCCACAATCAATCAATCTGATTGGTAATTCACATTTAAATAATGATTATATGTATATTAATTATGAAATAGTAACAAAAATAAACAGTGAAGAATGGTATTAATATTTAGAAAATCAACATTTATTTGCACCACTTCTTTGCTTTGCAGCTGTGGAAATTCTTCCAATGATTTCCTGAGAGTGCTTGAAAAGACTGGACATAAATAAGCTGCAGAAATGGAGCAGAATGTAATATTTGCTGCTGTAAGAAAACTATTGGTAGTGGTTAATAGCTAGTCCCAAACCATGAAAACAAATCCCTAAAGATACTGGATGCAATTCTATCCTTGCTATATTCAGATCATGCTGTAAATTAGGCATTCTTCATATAAATTTCTGTCATAATACATAAAGAAAAAACTGTTAAAACACACTGTTATATGAGTAACAATCTATGAAATCACCTAGAGAAAGAGAAAGAACTGTCAATATACTCCAGTCAGGGAATAAGAAAACTAAAACAAGCAGTGTTATCTGTGAGTACATTTAGGCTGGAAAATAGAAAGGTTTTGTTATTTGAATAGTGACATTTTAAAACAGGATGGGTGAGAAATCCTAACCTTAAGATTGAGCTTGTGAAGCTTATAAAAGTTATTATATGATGCATAATACCTGCAGGAAACAGGAATGGAAACTAATACTGAAAAATTTTGCTCTACTCAGATATTACTGTATTCCTAAATGAGGTTACTAAAGTAAAAGCCAGTCTCCTGTTGATACAGGGCTTGAATTTCATGAGAGCAGCTTTAAATATCCTCCACCAGAAGGCTGCTGTTTTCATTTTTCTCCTTGGCTCGAGAGGTCCGTCTTCTCTCTTTCTGTGGGATGGAGAGTCACAGAAAATTCCAGTCTTGTGGCAAGGTGTTACTCTGACAGCTGCAGATAGTCATAAACTCATACAGTAAACAGCAGTACCCCCACTTTTCTAAGGACTAGGTTGGCTGTGGCCACTAATGAACACAATGAGAAACAGTTCTCCTATGTTTTGAGGTACTAAATTCATTATAGACATTGCTATATTCTATTATTTAGATAGCTATAGCATTTACTCTGTGTTTAATACAAAAATGAATCAGCTTAATTAAAATAACATTATTCTGAATTGTGAGCATTATGATGAACTTTATTGCCTCCCTTCATTACAGAGAAACTGTGATGGTCCAATTTCCCACTGTGTCATTGGTACTTACAGAAAGAAAGGTCTCCATCTTATATTCTTGTAGGACTCCATCTTATATTCTTGGGTCTACCAAGTTGATGGATAAATCAATTCTATTCTTTGCCTTAGGTTTTTGTATTATTTTTATTTTCCACATTTTATTCTCTTTACTTCAGTAAAAACAAAGTGTTACAGAAACCTGTAGTGTCACAGCTGGGTTGGGAAGCTTAATTATTGTAATTTTATATTTCTTCATTAAAGAGAATGTAGAAATGTAAATTATTAAATATTACATCACACTTGAAAGGCAGCTACTTATTTCTTCTACACATATACTGATGTTTTATGTTACACATGAGCACTTAAAATGACTTTGCCAAGTGTTGAAAGACATGGAATCATAACTGCTCAGTGCTTGGAACAGATTAAAAAAATCTGGTATAATATAAGTTGAAATGCTTTATCAGACACAGGCAGCACCACAAAGGAAATTCAATGGACTCACCTGTGCCCCTAATAGTAATAAAAAAGAAACAAGCCACTGTAACAGTTCCCAGAATAAAGAAAATGGTAAACACAGATCCTTTAGGAAATTTCTCATTTGGAACTGTAGGTGTTCATATGAATATACACTTGCAAGTAAACATGCACAGAATTCACTGAAATACCCTCTTTTCCTCTGGCCTTTGTTAGTGAAGGCATATATATCAAACATCATTTCACTACTTCTGCAGAGACCATAGCTTGAAGCAAAATCATGAAAAAAAAACCCCAAAACGCACTTTGTTTATGCAGAAATACACTAGAACTGATTATTCTCATCTCTAACTAAGCAGAGTAAAATATCTACTTCTAAAAAAAGTGAAATCAGAGCTTCAGATGACCTCAGAAATGAGCATAGTATTTGAGATTCAGAGGGCAAATGGTAGAAATACTTCCTGTTAGAGGCAAAAATGTCTCTAGTGTATCAGGACAATAGACTCTCTGCAAACTTAGCCACCTCTGAAGTCCAAAGTCTTTAAGTTGTCTACAATATGTCTATGTCTCTGATGCTCCCTTTATAGAAAAAGATATTTTCGAATATGATTTATCTGCCATTTTTTGTGTTACATTATGTGATAAAAAGCTCAGCTGCACACCCACAAAGAAGTTCAGAAAGACCATGGCAGGTGGAGGACACCAAATACTACCCCACCCAGGTGCATCACAGGAGCCATCAGCTCATCAGAGGCCTATATGCACAAACTCAGAGGTGAACAGTGGCGTAATGGCAGATGGAGGGAACCCAGATTATGGACTCAGGAGAAGGGACACCCTGCCCAGGCCCTGCCCGGGGCTGTCCCAGGAAAGCCTCAGTCCCAGTGTCCAGGCATGATACCCGTCAAGATAAGTCAACAGGAGCAACTCTCCAGAGCACCTTTCAGAGGGGGTACTGCCCTCTGATGTATGGGACATTAACGGATGTAGGGGGAAAGCATTTCAGGATTACACAAGACATGTTGGGATATTTAGGGGAGGAACCAGGGAAAGGGAAAGATCTAGGTGACTTGGGGAATAACAAGTGCAGGAAAATAAATGGATAAGGGGACAGAAAGGACTGGTTATGGCAAACAGATTGCTGGTTGATACAGTTGTCTGGCCATGCCCCACGCCTGATGAGCACAGTCTGTCTTATCTCCTCATTAAACTCCATTTCTCACCCTTTTCCTGGGTGAGGGACTCCCTAGTCTTGTGTGAGTGTGTGTGCAGCTGGAGTAGGACCAGGGGTCAGAGGCCTAGGTGTCTGTGTGCCAGCATCTGGAGAGAGTGTGGCTGTGCGAGAGAGTGTGCAAGCACTAGTGAAGATCATGCCAGACTAGCCATTGAGTAGGAGAAGTGGTCTGGGAGCCAGGGAGGTCCTGACCAGCTGCCAGAGAGCTCTGTGCACATGAATGTGTGAGTGTGTGACTGTACCAGCCACTGGAGTGGGGCAGTGGCATTGCAGGCTCTGAGGTGCGTAAACATACAAACTTCTTATGAAAGATTTCTGGGGTTTATAGGGGCTTTTTTGGAGTTGTTTTGGTTTGGTTTTTAAAAGCTTGATTAGTAATAGTTTTTATCTACCACTTAGGTATTTCCACCACCAAAGTGGAAAAGACTATGGATAGACTGTGGTTTGAGATTTAATACAAATCAAAATGAACAAGTTCTGCATCTGAGCTGCCTGTGATAGAAAAATTTTCAGAAATCTTAAACTTTGGAAAAAACACCGCCTTAGAACTTACTGAAGAATATGCCGCACAGGTCATAACTGTTCTTTCAAATGCCTTGTCTACCTCTCACTGTTCAGTTTGTCAGCTCTTTGATAGTCATTTTATTCCTGTGCTGTTAGTACTAGTGATCTTCATAATACTTTATCAGACCTGAATGTAATTTAATTATGGAAGAAGTTTCATGGCCAGCACTGTGTCTTGCAAAGTATTTTTATGTAGTTCACTGGGGCTTGCAGAGCCTAAACATTATACAACAGTGTAAACACAAGGCATCTTCAGACAGCTGAAAAACGGCAATATAAGACTCAAACAGCTCTTAGTGACTTTCCAGTGTTCTTTGATTTCAGAAATAGTCTCAATTAAAGGCTTGTGGTACCAATAGAAACTCTCAACTGTTCAGAAGAGTCTTTATCTCTCTTGCTCTTCTCTACTAATTCCATTGCTGAAGATTCTGGGTTGCTTGTTCAAATTCTATGTTTTGACTGTAAACAGAATAAAGGTCATAGAATCATAGAACGGTTTGGGTTGGAAGGGGCCTTTAAAGATCATCTAGTCCAAACCCCCTGCAATGAGCAGGGACATCTTCAACTAGATCAGGCTGCTTAGAGCTCTGTCCAGCCAGACCTTGAATGTTTCCACGGATGGGGCATATACCACATCCCTGGGCAACCTGTTCCAGTGTTTCACACCCTCATTGCAAAAAATTCCTTCCTTATATCTAATCTGAATCTACCCTCTTTTAGTTTAAAATCATTACCCCTTGTCCTATTGCAACAGGCCCTACTAAAATGTCAGTCCCCATCTTTCCTATAGGCCCACTTTAAATAGTGAAAGGCTGTAATAAGCTGTCCTTGGAGCCTTCTCTTCTCCATGCTGAACCACCCCAACTCTCTCAGCCTGTCTTCATAGGAGAGGTACTCCATCCCTCTGATCATTTTTGTGGCCCTCCTCTGGACCCACTCCAGCATGTCTATGTCTTTCCTGTGCTGAGGGTCCAGAGCTGGACGCACTGCTCCAGGTGGGATCACCTCCCTCGACCTGCTGGCCACGCTGCTTTGCATGCAGCCCAGGATACGCTTGGCTTTCTAGGCTGCAAGTGCACACTGCTGGCTCATGTCCACGTTTTCATCCACCAGTTCCCCCAAGTCCTTCTCCTCAGGGCTGCTCTCAATCCCTTCATCCCCCAGCCTGTATTGATACCAGGGATTACCCTGACCCAGGTGCAGGACCTTGCACTTGGCCTTGTTGAACCTCATAAGGTTCACATGGGCCCACTTCTCAAGCTTGTCCAGGTCCCTCTGGATGGCATCCCTCCCCTCCAGCATTTCAACCATACCACTCAGTTTGGTGTCATCTGCAAACTTGCTGAGGGTGCACTTGACCCCACTGCCTATGTCATTGATGAAGACATCATCAAGTGATTAAGAACAGAAATACTTGGACATGGGTGCAGTCAAACAGTGCACGATAA
The DNA here is from genome assembly GCA_013401275.1 of Pandion haliaetus. Lineage (NCBI taxonomy): Eukaryota > Metazoa > Chordata > Aves > Accipitriformes > Pandionidae > Pandion > Pandion haliaetus. Next base: position 84,195 of record VYZV01010806.1, read on the forward strand.
CAGAGGCAGCTCTTCCCTCATTTTGCAGAACCTTAAATTCTGCCAAGTGGTTTAAATCTCCATTTACAAAATGCAGTTATCACACTATCTCATATCTAACCAGTGCTGCCTTATGTGCTTGTCCGAGTGACTTGGGAGGACAGCAGGGCAATGTCACTGCAGAACCTCTCAGTGTTTTGGTCTGGTATAAAACAATTTTAAGTGGCACTGTGTCATATGAAGACAGAAGCCAAAGGGAATGGAGTTTTCCCTGTCTTTAGAGGGATGCTGTACTCTGAATAAGATTAGGACCATGACTTCAATATAACAGCAATTGACATGTGGAAGTGTAAGAAAGTTGTGGATGGTACTGTAGTGAGAACCCTCAGAAGCCAGATGTCAAAGTGGAAAGATCAGCATTCACAGCTGCATAGCTCTCTGATCTTTGCAAATTAGTAATTTACTAATATAGGTCAGACTTGTAAAAGACAGAGCTTTCTCCTTCCTTCTGGATCAATCCAGTAGAAAGAACAGTTTAAGTATAATGCTATTCTGTTTGTTAAGCCATGTATTATTTATCAGTAATAAATTAGGAATTTTAAACTCAGCTACATTTACAACTCTTCAGTACCAGTCACACTTAACATATGTATCTCGAGAAAATGATATTTATAAAATCAGTTTTAATAATGTTGCTGCAGGAGTAAGGACAGGGTGTAACAACAGAAATGAATTAAAAATGCTCATGCATTATTAATACTGAATATATAAAGCCTATCAAGGAAGGAACTGCAATAGTTTAATAAGATACTATTCTATGGATATTGATGTGTCAATAACTCTCAAGTGATTGGTGTATTCATTCATACCTCATTAAAGATTTACTGGTGTTTAATTCCAAGCAAACTCAGATATGAGACACATATCTGGAAAAAGAGGCAAACTTTTAATAATATCTCCTCATTTGTTTATTTTTAATATAATATATCCAGTAATACTGTTGTAGAAAAGTGTTTGTCGCTCAGACTGAAATGTTGTTCATAGTTTATTAAAGATTTATTGCTGTTTCATCCCAGAGGAACACTTGCATGATATGCATTATAGAATTCTGAAGAGTGCAAAGTAACAACAAAGACTAACCCTATTCATTAATACGATATTGTGTGATTTTAAACTATGACACTAACTTTGGGATATGGCATTTATACACTGAAAATGGGATAAATGCTTTTCAGATTTTATTAAGATTTCTGGGGAATTTCATTGCTGAGCATTGTTGAGCCTGGCACTACTGACTGAAGATCCATTATGCCCATTTATTTTGGAGAGAGTACCAAACCAGCAGGGTGGTTAATGCTGTACAAGAAAATCTGTTTTGCTTGTAGCACTCTAACCTAACTGTGTGGATGACATTCAAAAGAAAATTGGCAGTATACAGGAGAAGAAAGGGTAAAAGCAAGAGAGAAGAGATATAAGTTAATTTAATTCGAGTTGTGAAAAATTGCAAATGCTGAACTACAGCTGAAAGACAGTAAGATACAAGATTCTGATAAAATCCACTAATGGAAATGGAGATACCCAAAACTGCACTTTGTGTCATGGGTTTTCAGGATACAGTAGTGTGACACAAAGCTTTTTATGGGTTCTGAAATGAAAGGCTATGTTTGGTACAGCTGTGAAATGAGAGGCTCTCATACTGAAATATGTTTTTCATAGTTTATCATATATAACAGGTAGTTTTGTAAAGCTGTGCAAAGTGAGTATAAAATGCTGACATTCTGCTGTGGTTATATTTTAAATCCATTTTTCAGTCAGTTCTTAAAGACAAAAATGTCTGCACCAGGTGTAAGCCAGTAAAAAATCAGACTCCTAGTTTTTCACTGCATATTTCATTAAATATGCCAGATAAAGTTCTTCCCTGCTCTCAGCTGCATTATTTGAATGTCTACCTACACAGAAGGGTATGCAGTATTTCTGTATGTGTAAGATCCAAAGGAAGAATTAATATATCCCTAGATACCTTTGTGACTGTGAGAAAACTTAGTGTCCTTCAACGACAACAAATAATGTTTGCCCTTCAGTTTCTTTTTGTAACCCATTTTAGCTGTGAACCTTTGTAGGTTTATGCAGATTTAATGCTTCTTCTCAGCTATCATGTATTAATTTCCAAAACACTTAGCAATTCAGTCGTCTAGCAGATCTCTGTATATTCTGAATACTCAAGCTTAAAAAAAAAAAAAGCGAAGAAGAATTCTAAGCATCAAAAGTTAAGACTGAAAAAAGCAATTTTACACAGTTTAGCAGTCTATAAAAATACGAGTAAGCAGATATCGTAAATCACTAATAGAATACTGAAACTTTTCAGAACATAATGTAACTAGGCTAAAAAGTACTGCAGATATAACTCCTAGCAAATCTTTCAAAGCAACCTCAATTAATCTTAATTTTTACTGTAACATTTATCAGAATTAACACACGAAAGATTATATATGTGAGCTATTTATATGATAATGAAATTGTATAAAATCTGCACTATGCACGAATCAAGCATTTATATTTGCTTCCTTTCTTGCTGTGTTTATTTTGCAATATCATAATTTATTTTCATATGCCATATTTATGAATTAGGAAAAGCAATCTATAGAAGTTTTTATCCATAAAAGGGACAATACCATTAAGACTTTTATAGTTCCCAGTGTAAGCACACATCAGCTGTGTCAGTCTAGGTAAGTGATAATCTACTTTGCGCTCCTTTTTTTCATCTGTAAAATGGGGGTTTTGCTTCCGTCCCTGTCTATTGCATCTAAAAGACATTATGAGGATAAAAAAATTGTAACAGCTTTATAGCTTTCAGATATTATGCTGAAGATTATATATAATATAAGATTAGAAGGTAAAGAACTATTTCACATTTCTTATTTTTCACTTTAAAATGTTGTGTATTCTAAGTGAAAACTTCTCTGTTTTAAGGGCATTTATGCATTATTCTATTGGGGAAAGTCATTGGCACTCAGGTTTTGTTTCACTCATAAGCAGGGGCATCAGCTATGTGCAAACAGTATAACAAGTTTTGTTGATAAGTATATTAACATAATTTGGGGAAAGCTAAGATATTTGTAGTTATTTTG
>VYZV01010807.1:1015-18471 GCA_013401275.1 Pandion haliaetus
CATCAGGAAGAGCTGGCCTCTCAGAGCTACAAACCTTACTTGTCAGCCTGGACAAACCTAAAACAATAGGGGGGTAGAAAGTCTGGAGTGACTATTTCAAAACTGAGCAAGTTCTTAAAGGCTTGGTTTGAATTTTGGGGTTAGCACCTCTGCTTCACTGTCCATTAACTGACCCAGTAGCAGTAGGAACAAGAAAAAAATTAAAGACAAAAGCTTTAAAAATCCAAATGCTAAAATTTATCCGAGTTACAAACTCATCTTGTGTGGGCATGCAAGCAAGCTATCTAGCATTTGCAGTAGGTTCTTAATTCAGACAGGGAGAAAAATCACAGTGGCAGCATTTAGCAAAGCTAAGAAAGTACTGCATTGCCACAAATCAGCAATGAGGAAATCTGAAAGGTTCACCGCACTACTAAAAAGTCTCACCTGCATGACCTCCAAATGCTCCTCCTCCTCTACAGCCAAGAATAATGCCAGACTGAGGTCTGTCTTTTTGCTCATCTTTAATACCTGTAATTAAGGCACAGTGTAGTGTATACAGTGTCTAAAATTAGTATAATGAAATACCATGCTTAAAGCTAATACTATTTACGCCAAAAAATCTACAGTGCAACAGCCCCAAAACATTCTTTATAACTCCAACCTATGCTGTGTTATTCCTAATGATACTATTTATTCAAAGATGCCATCCATGTTCCACAAGATGGCTGAAAAACAGAAACTATTTCATAGCTTTCACCTTTATACTTGTAGTTCTCAGGGAGCAAGCAAACCCAGAAAGAATGACCAAATGTATGCTGTTCCCACACAAACCAGTCAATATAAAATGAAAAACTTACTCTGTCCAAAGCCACGAGGAAATCCTCTAAAACCTCTATTTTGTGTACCAGAATCTTCTACAACATTCCTTTCTTGAAAATCTGCAGTACAGCATAGCACAGAACTCAGTTTGCCCAATTCTGCATGTGTAGATCAAGTCTCTTTTATTATGGCAATTAGTCTTCACAGTCCTTATTTCATGAATTCAGGTAACAAGTACAATAAAACTAAGTGATTTGCCTCAACGTATGAAAAACTGAGGAGAAGAAATATTTTTTGCCGAAAAGCACGACAAGAAGAGTCTACTGCTCTCCTGTAGTATTGCTTCTTGCAAGAAATAAGTAAAACGTTAAGTATGGAAGTATTTGACTTTACATGCATATATGCTATATAAGCTACTAACTTTCAACTCTTCAGTTATGATGCAGATCAGTTCAGTCCTCTCATTCAGTCATGGGACAACTGACAGCTTTTGTACCTTCTCAGTTTTCATAACCAGTACGGTAGAGTGAGGTAGTATTGCAATTGCTGTCTCCTATGGAGCGAGGATTTGAAAACCTGCCTTTCAGATCTATCAATTTCTAATTTTTTATTACTCAGAATTGCTTATTCAGTTGCTTGGGACAGGCAGTGCCAAGTATTTAGTGTATTTTTATTTCTAACCCCTTTCCCTACTCACGCTGCTGATGGGGACGGAGAGGAAGTAAACAGCCACATACATATACAAGTTACTTCTCATTTTAGATTGGACAGTTCTAGGTGTTGTCTCAGATCCAAGCAGTCAACTTGTACTGTCATTTACTCCTTAGTCTTTATTCTTCATTCTTCAACTGAACACCTGTTCTATCATCTTGTAATGACAAAGAACATCTTCTGCTAAATAAGAAGTTCTAGTACCACAGCATCTGTAGCTCCCTCTCCACCAATGCTTGGTGCATACCAACTTAGGTGTCATTTGAGTTTTTCCAAATCTTAAAAAAAGTCACATCTTAAAGGCTTACATGCAAAAGACAGTCTAGATATAAAAATCCATAAATACTACAGAGCTTAAATACAGCTTGTGAGTTACTTGGCAATTGCTGGAGACTCTACAGCAGAACTGTTCATCATCATTCCACAGCACCACCGAAGCATTGCTGCCTGCTTAGTCAAACAAGTCTAGCATTCCCCCACCATAATAAGCATCAATCCAAGATATGCAGAAATGGTGTAGAATTTTTTGAAAGAATAAAAAACAACTTCCAAGTGCCTCCAAAGCTGTTCTGCAGGTCAAAACTTTTTCTAAACATGCCCAAACCAGGACTGGAGTTTCAGTCTTCCTTGCTTCATAACCAGTCTCACTTATAGCCATAGAACCATCTAGACAGATGTTATGTGATAGTAGCTACCACTGCCCTACGTACTTCCAACAGGACCAGGTGGAAGCATACACGGCAGTACTGCCAAACTTCCAATTACTAACCTCTTCAATGTGCACTGCATACAAGAGTGGCACTTGCCATTATAACCAGGAAGAGGACAGGGATTAAATACTGCTTTATGGATACTAAAGAAAGCAAGCTTTCAGGTCTTCCACAGAAGAGCACTGGTGTGCTTCCTTCATATGGCATGTATGTGAATACTAATATTCAGCTGCCTTTTATACTACATTATGACTCAACAAAATTATCAGAAAAAAGCCCTTCTTCAGAGAGAATAGAATCAAAGCAAGAGGTAAACAAAACATTGATTTTAAATGTAGAGTCCTGCCTTCTAGCAAATACAGTGGGGTATTTTATGTCGTGCAGTCAAAACTAAGGAGCGATACTGAGTGCCTACATTACACAGAAACAAGGACTGGTACTACCCTCCAAGTCACAAACATTCATTTGGCTCTGATACAACAAAACTGAGTACCTGAATAGAGAAAATCTAATGTATCAAATACAACTAGCCACTAGAATAACAGACACTCCAGAAAGTTACCTCTGTTTGCAAAATTCCTTCCACTACCAAATCTACTCACTGGTTGACACTGTCTGTTCAGACATTCATCAGCATCCATAAATAGGAAAAAAGAATCAATTTAACATTCAAAGCTATCTTTGACTTCAGGGTAGGCTTTTGGTTTTGTATGGCTTTGCGGTTTTGTTGTTTCAATTTGGTTTTTTTTAACCTCAACTGTAAAACTACAGAATCATTCAGGCTGAACGGGACCTCAGGTCTGTAGCCTACCTCCCACTCAATGAAAAGAACACCATGTCATGAAGGTGCCCTTTTTAAGACAAAAAAAATTAAAATTACACAGCTTAGCACAGGTATAACTACTGTTTTCCATAAGGAATAGCACCACACAGCAACAGTACTGCTACCAACACAGTAAAATTCGAGTTTCCAGAATTTACTCAGACACCAGTTGCAAGGCCCTCCATTCTACATGTTTTGTCCAAAATGAAGGCTTAATCACCCCCAAATCTGCAAGTTTTAAGCATGCAGTCTTACCTCTATTCCTAGAATACCCTCCAAAAGGAGTCTGCGCATGCCGACGTGTGTTAGATCTTTCAACAGCACCTGGAAAAGGAAAACAACAAGAACGCAAGGCTTTTGACAGTGCCTCCCATAACATCTTCAAATACAAAACAATGAAGTACAGCCTACATAACTGGACAGTGAGAATGACTGAAAATAGGCTGAACCACTGGGCTCCAAGGGTTGTGATCAGCAGCACAAAATCCAGCTGGAGGCCAATCACCAGCAGGGTACACACAGTTTGTCATCTTCATTCATGACCCAGATGATAAGACAGAATTCACCCTCAGCAAGTTTGCAGACATACAAAACTGGGACATTAACACAGGGCTGTTTCACTCACAGGAAACTCAAAACACGCTAGTGGCATGGGCAGGCAAGAATCCTGAAGTTCAACAAAGAGAAATGCAAAATCCTGCACCTGGGGAGGAATAACTCCAGGCACCAGTACAGACTGGGGCCAACCAGCTGGAAAGCATCTTCACAGAGAAAAACCTGAGGGCTGTGGTGGATAGCAAATTGAACATAAGCCAGCAGTATGTCCTTGCAGTACACGCCAACAGACTTCTGGGCTACATTAGGAAGAATGCTGCCAGGAGGTGGGGCAGGTGGTCCTTCCCCACTGATGACACTCTGGAGTGCTGCATCCAGTTCTAGGCTGTCCAGTGCAAAACAGACATTGACATACTGGTGTGAGTCCAGTGGAGGATTGCAAAGATAATTAAAAGACTGATGCATCTGTCATACACAAAGTGTCTGAGAGCTGAAACTGCTGTGCCTGGAGACAAGAAGGCTCAAAGGATCTTCCCTCTTAGCAGAAGTGAGCGAAGATGACAGGGAGACAGATTCTTTTCACTGATATCCAACAAGAGGACAAGAGGCAATGGGCACAAACTGAAATACAGGCAATTCCATTTTAACATGAGGAAAATCTTTTTACTCTGAGGGTGGTTAAACACTAGGCAAATTACCCAGAGAGCTTGCATCGTCTCCATCCCCAGAGAAATTCAAAACTCAGCTGGACAAGATCCTGACCAGCCTGCTATAGTTGACCCTACGCTACACAAGGATTTGGACCAGCCAACCTTCAGAGTTGCCTTCTGACTATAAAAACCTCATTCCTTATTTTGCAATATTAAACTCAAAATTGGGGTACATCAGTAACCATCATAAAAATATGAAAACTGAAATAAAAACATGAAGTCTACAGAATTCCATGACATGCAAGTATATGGCACATCATGGAAACTGTTACTGTTTTCCTTCCAATTTAAACCTGCTTAACACAATTATATAGCTACCCCTGAAAAAAAATAGGCACTAGTGTATTCTGAAACAAGACAAACACATTAAAGAAGAGATCACCTGTATACAGGAGCTTGTCATAAACAAAAGACAGACAGACATTTGGTACATTACCAAGTCACTCAATTCAGAGACTTTGCTTGTACAACACTAAACAAAGTGTTGAAACTGCTGCTTTCATTGTCCGAATGATGTTCAGAGTTCCTGCTCACTTTGAAGATTTAAGCGAGTAAGTCTGTGGCAAAGCCAGTATAAAAGATTGATATTCATGTTTAATGTAACATGTAACAAGCAGAAAATAAAAACATCTTACCAATTATGTGAATTGATATTTTTATGGCTTACCACAATAGATTGGCTTTCATTGACCAAGTCTGTTTGCATTTAAAGGGGTGAGAGCTCTATTCCCTTTACTTGCCATCCTAACCCATTCTTATTCCATTACTCCTCTTCCACTGAAGATTTCCACACCTTAAGCACACTAAGTTAAATCAATATTCAAAGTTTTCAGAAAGCACATCAGTGGGAGACTGAAAGAGTGAATGTCTCAAACACTGCAGTGGTGCAAGTTCTGCTTAAAGACAAACCCTGCACAGCAAGGAATCAAGGTGAAAAGCCCATCAGCTCAGACATCAGCAATACGAGGGGGAGGGCATGCTGGAGGGTGTGCAGCTCCCTGTTCTGATACAAAGATCAAACAATGGCCATGTCTGCAGGGAAGGGGAAGTTACTCCCCAAATGACCCCCAAGTCCAAAGGCTCACAAACTGCTCAGTAGCCTAGTAAGTTTGAGTGCCCGCCCAAAGGAGGCACAAGGATGATAAAAGGACACAAACTGAAGCCCCACGTGCACAAGCCCACCAGAACTGGACCCCTCGGCTGACTGAACCAACACTGGACTCAGGACCAGTGATATCTTTCTCTTCCTTTTTCTCTCTCTGTCTTGTTGTCTCTTTCTTTTTCCTTTTCCACAATCCCTACACCTCATCCCTTTAAGACATAAAACCATTGACCAAGTCTGGGGCTAAGAGTGGATCCAGCCACCTCTGGGCCCTTTTCTGAGGAGGAGTCTAGAAAGCAAGAGGGTCCACTCTGAACCTTATGACTCAACAGGAAGGATCTCCTTATTGCCTGAATTGATGTATATGGTTACCCTGGGTTACAGTTTACAGAAGTAGTCTTACACCAATTCCTGTTGTGAGAAACCCTGCCACCTACTATCACACCTCCCCAGTTCAGTTTGCTTCTGTCATGAATAAAATCTTTAATTGATCATTTGATGTCTTTTCACCTTAACTTAGCCCAAGGGAATTTCGAATTAAACATAACTCCCTGGCCTGTCCAGCCCAGGTCATGACAGTATCACATGCCAACAATGGATCAGTAAAGCATCTGCTTTAGTAAGTGCCTTTACCATGCTGCCCTCTGTGTTTACTGTCACTACTAATGAAAGAGGCTGGACAAAAACACAGATTTATAGACACTGAACAGGATAGAAAACCAATGACCATTCTTCAGTCAAGTCTGCTCTCCTTAGCACTTACACCAGATCAACTGTAGACTGCACTTACTTGGCAACTAACCTATTCAGACTGGTAGAATTATAGCAACTTTCACAATTACCATTCGCCTACTATGCAAATTATTCATGAGACTTATGTCTATATAGATTTGCAAGCTAACTGGTTTTGCACTAGCACTACCAAATGAGAGTGTTTAATTCATGGCTGTACCATTTACCACTCCAAATTTACTAATTTTTAAGCAATATTTGATAGATAAAGAGGGCTACAATGAATTCTTGTTTCCAGTTCACTGGAATTAAAACCTAGCATTGCATCAACATATCCCTAAACAAGAGCTGTTAGATCCACTGATTTTCTCATCATACTTATTCACTTACATTTTTCTACTGTACCTTGGGATTTAAAATCCTGATTTTAATCCATTCCAGAGACATCCACCCACAAATCCTGTATGTACTAAATAAAAGTTATTCTAGCAAGATTTTTAATTCTGGATTTTGTTTGGGGTTTTTTGTAGTTGGTTGGTTTGGGTTTTTTTGTGGATTTGGTTTTTTTTAAGTACCAAAGGAGTATGAAACAGGAAAGAATAAAGTTCCTTCAGAGTTGAAAATTCAGAACAGCCCACCTTTACAGGAAGTTTTCCTTTCATGAAGAAGCAATACAAAGAACAAATTCACTTGTTTAAGTCAAAGTAAAGCTTTATTAAAAAAAAAAATAACTGGCAAGTATGCAATATTACTTTTAGCTTATCCTTATTAAAAGGATTTATGAAAAAAATCAAAATTAAAAGTTTAACCTGCATACACTAACTCTAATCATGCCATTTAGTGTCAAAGAAGCGAGCTATATCACTAACAATACAGTTATAAACTATACAGAGCCTAGAAGTGCATTGGATACAAAAGAACAGCTCACGAGACCTTAATTTAAAAATCAGCTGAAGCACAACCTGTTCATAAATTAGAAGTTTTGCAAGGAAAAAAAGACGTAAGGCCCATGCAGCCTTTTCCCGAAAAAAAAAATAAAAAAAAAGGACATCTTTTTCTATCATGCTGTAGGGAAGGGAAAGAATCCCTAATACTGACGCACCCTTTTAAACAAGGTCAAGATGACATGCATAATCTTATCAACTGAGAGCCTCACCCTGGACTTCCTGAACAGCTTTAGTTCTTTAAGTCCTTATTTAAAGAGCAAATAAAAGTTTACTCATATCTAGCGTAAGTAAGCAATCTCAGTATTACTCCCTATGCTTGGTAACACTGGTAGAGTTCCCTATAAACCAAGAACCAGAAAGATGATGTTAAGCCAAAACAGTCACTTTGAAATTGCTCACACTGATCTAAAACAGCACAGTATGCCTAGCTCAGGAAAGGAATAAATGGTTAATGACAGTGAAAATGAAATTGCTCACACTGATCTAAAACAGCACAGTATGCCTAGCTCAGGAAAGGAATAAATGGTTAATGACAGTGAAAACAAGAGCTTCAGCAGGAAAAGCCCTCCCTGCCATGAGCTCAGTACAATAGGCACAAATCAGAGAATACTTAAGTTATTTTTGCAATATGTAATGGAAAAGTTAACAGGCAGAGCTGACAGCTAGTCAGAAAGAAAAAATTGGAACAAACAAAACACAAAGCTCCAAGACTCACTCCCACATAACTTGCAATTTAAGTTCTCTTCACAAATACTGCCTTTCCTATTTGTTCTGTGTAAAACCATTACTGAAGTTAGCAACCTGGAGACCTCATAAAACATTTCTGCTGTTACAGGATTAATGCAAACCCTGTCCTCTGAATGTTCTGCTTCCTGTAACTGTCTAAATTTAGAGAAATTCAAGTAATACAAGTGATATCTAGTTCCTGCCGCTCCTAATTTCCCAACATCTTGGGGACAAGGAATTGGAGAAATGAAGTCTACCTTTCAGTGTATACTAAAACACTGGGGAGAGATAAATCAACAATAAACATACTGCCCTGTTCTAACAGCTTGTCAACACACAAGCAGTTCTAAACATATAGAGAAGCTGCCCTATAAGGAAAGGCTGATGGAGTTACATCTTTTCTCCCTGGAGAAGAAAAGACTCTGGGAGGACCTCATCACAGTATTCCTGTACTTGAAGGGCAGCTACAAAGAGGACAGGGTCTCTCTCTTCACAAAGAGCCCCATGGAGAAGACAAAAGCCAACAGTCTAAGTTGCACTGGGGGAAGTTTCATCTCAATAGAATAAAAATTTATTTCAGTGAGAACAATCATTCACTGGAACAACCTAACCCCAATGACATGGTAGAGTCCCCGTCAGTGGAGATTCTCAGGATGGGAGTGGACAAGGTGCTAGATAATCTCATCTAGATTTCCTTTACCATGAAAGGTTAGACTAGATGATCTTTTGCAACCTGGGCTGTTCTATGATTCTATGGTATCAACACAATTTGTGCTAACCACAATTTGTTAAAATAAAGTTTAGGTTGTTCTTCCACAGGTGGATCAACTAAATGATATAAGCTCAAAATTTTTACCTCTTAACTTCAGTGAAATTCAGTCAAATATCCTCAAGCTGTCTTAAAGACCATTCCTAAGTTCAGGGACTACAATGAGAACACCCCAACTGCCTTATCCCACGGATTGTCAGTTCTAAGCAAAACCTATTTCCTGATCTGACTATTGTAAAGTCATGCAAAGTCAAGCCTGGGACAAACTACCTTCAGCAGCAACCCTGGCTTGGCATATTTAAAACTTCTATATCTAAACTTCTTCTAACTTCTACATCTAAAATCTCTGTTCCAAGTTTATAAAGGCATCATCTTCATTAAACCAAGAGTGCTTTACAGAAACTTGATACCAAGCATCAATATTTTGTCTTGTGGTTTTTGTTGTTTCTTTTTTAAAGGATCTACGTTTCTGTTCAACAACTTCATCTGACCTTTTCTTATTTTCAACAAAACTGTCAAACAGGTCCTAGCTAGAACTGCTCAACATTGCATGTAACACTTATTTCCAATACTGTTCATGTTTAGCACAGCCTGTTTTAGAAATGCTTGTGAGGTAACACCTGTTGATTCTCATTAGAAGTTATATGCTGCATTCAACACGTAACTGCAGTAAATAAAGAAGCGTTGAGGGTCAAAAGGAGAGTCTACTTGTTATGTTACCTGTATAATTTCATGTTGCTTACTCCATGATGGAACACATGAAAATACAACAATGATAATATCGTGGTTTTCTTTAATTTCCCAAATTGTTCAAGGGATCAACTCCCCCAAATGCCAGCAAAATCAAAAGTGCCTTTCACATACCAAATGAGCCTGCACTTGCAATGAAGTCAGATGAGATGCCATTTGGTCTTTCAGAGAAGCCAGCCTACAAAAAAAGAGGCACGTCATGTTAACACCAGGCCAAGCAAAGTACATAAATATAAATGCAGTTGCTAAGTCTTGAACTTGAAAAAAGTTGCGTTCTGCACCTTCTGAAATGCAGTCTGACTCTTCTGCTCACTTCAGTTTATTACACTTCAGTATACTAAATGGCATGCTGTTTGCATCTGAATGACACCAAAACCAAATTATACACAGCTGATGTGGAGTTAAGCAAGTTTATCTAGCCTTCTGTCACTGATTTATGGAGGCATCAGCTTTGTCACCTTGCCAGCAAACATTTTAACCTTGAGTGTAAGAAACATTTATTGTTCAAAACAATACTGTGATCTTTTGAAGTATTCTTTTCCAGTCTTTCAGACTGTTTGTATTGTGAGTAACAACCTGTTTTCATCAGTTTCATAACTGCACTTCTAGGGTTTTACTAGAGGATGCTTACAGATTATCTTAAAAAGAAATAAGTGGAATATGTCAGTCCCTGCTCATTTATTCAAAGATTCCAGTACTCCATTTAAACCAATTCCGAAGAGCAACTAACTTTCACATTTTACTCTTATGGTCAGTTTTATTTCCAGCAAAGGCCATGTTAACCTTCTCTTATTTAATGCAAGCCAGACATGAACTAGTAAGCCAAAACACCAGCTAAAAGTGTTTGCTGTAATTTCTTCTTCTGGCAACCTTACCTTGAGCCTTATACATCCAACTGGATAAGCTGCTCACATCTCCTCTTCCTCAAGGAACACCCATTAAGACCAATGGCAATCAAAAGATTCATTACAGATTCTCCTCAAATTTACTGCAACTTCTTCTCATACCAGTATTCATTCAACAACATCAGAAACAGCAAAACATTATTCTTTAGCTGTCTCTCATTACACTCATGTATCTTACCCTTCATTTCACACCAAAGTATTTTCTTGCTATGTAGAAAACAGCAAAATTGAGTATGAACAATTTCAACACAAGATTTAGCTTTGAACTAGGCCTGACAGTAGGTACCTGACTTCACCCTAGTTCTGCAATGAACTCCAGAACTGTATTTTAAAAATTCTTCTCACCTGCTGCAAAATTCTTGAGACCATTAAGCTGCACAGTTTAACAAGTTAAATGTACTACAGACTGACCTAATTGTAGCTTTTCTCCTGCCAAGAATTTAATTCAAGGGTAACTTCTATAAGCACTCTTTTCCAGTTCCAGTTTAAGTGAGCTGGGTTTGCAAATGCTGTAGTAGCCCAGCTCACTTTCGGGGCAGGGGGCGAAAGCAGAGCAAAGGCAAGTTACAGAAGCAACAGCTCCACCTATTTCTGGATATATGATAGCTTCCTGAGAGCTTGGGAAGGAAGACTGGGAACTATCCAGATCTGGAAACACAGCTACTACATAATCCCAGTCAAAATCCATGAGTCTCTTTGCTCTTCTTCCCTAGAAAGCTGAGTATTAAAACCACTTTCAAAATACACAGCAAAAGGACTGAATCCCTTTACAGAATACAGTGACCATGTTAACTTACTTTTAGAAGACAACTATCCTGATGAGACCCACTCACACAGAGCTACAGATGCAATGAAGTTGACTGACTTGGTTTCTATATACATTTAACCTTGCTTGAAAAGTCAGATTCCCATTTTCTAAGATTGCAGTTTTCCAAACAAATGAGTTCAAGTAACAACTCATTGCTACCAAAAACAGTTGAGGTTTTGTTTATTTTCTCTTTACCAGGCTTGGTGGCTAAGGCCATCTAAGCCATTTCTCCATCACTGAAGTGTAGTCTTCAGGTTAGAAAACTGAAAGAGCTCACAAAAGCATACAAGCACTGGTACATAAACAAAACAGCAGCAAGCAAACTGCTGGTGGGGAAGAAACCTCCTCTCGACAGTAACAGTAAACTCCTATAGCAGCCTATCATATTTGTAAAAACATACTGTAAATGACAGTCAAAGTCCTATCCACACTCCTCAAACAGGTGCACTCCTCACCTTTCCTACGGTAGCTATGCTTTTAAGACCATAAACTTTGGGAAAAACATGAAGTGCAATATTGACTGGACAATGGAAATCAGCTGAGTCACCCATGTTCTATTTGTTGCTGTGGCAAAAAAACCAGCAATTCAGTGACTGCCAGCAGAAAGAGACAGCAAACAGAACAGCTAAAAGGACATCAACAATGCAGAGAGAAAAGTTACAGTTCACATCTAACCCACAGACAAGAGCTACCACCAAGAGACACAATTCTGCTAGTCCCCAATAATGCACTTCCACCACTGCCCTTTCACTATTCAATAATCAGTAATAAGCAACATCAAAGCAATGTGGTTTGTACAAGAAATTGCAGCCTACTGATACCCAAAACCCAGCAATCTGTTCTCAATTTATCTTACAACTTCAGAAACACTAGATCTGGCACACATCAGGGAACAGGAATGCATTAGAAGGGAAAGAGGGCAGGCAACATGAACCACCCCTTTCAGTAGTTACCAAACTTTACTTGAATACCCCTTACCACATCTGCAATTTTAAGGTTCTGCCCTACGTAAGTTTTTGCTACTTGCCTTCCAGCCTCTGCTGGTCCACTAGCCTGTCCACACAGATACTCAATTCCTAGCCCATGTATCACAATTAATGAGTCACTAGTATATACCACTTTTATGCCACACTTTTCCAAAAAGTACACATCCTCTCACAACCCTATGTAAGGAGACAGCACTAAGTGGCTGGAAGAGTAACACTAACTGGTTACACTGACCATGCCCCAAGAGCCTCCAGGGAGACAAGGCACATCAACATTTTGAGAGACTGAAATTGCTACTATTTGTTAAGAAAATACTATCTTTTCAAAACATAAGTTAAGGGCAAGCTCCTCCACGTGCCTCAGGAATCATGGCAACAGGGGACCACAGCCCGCCGGCCACCTAGGCAGTGGGTCCAGGATTGGGAGGAAGGAAAGGTAAGAGAAGCAAACATGCTACAGCCCAACAGTAGCCACCCAATACCTGCTCAAGAGATGGGAGGATTAGTGATGCCTCGTCCCCCATCTCTGCATTCCAGTCCTCTCGGTTCATGCTGTGTCCTGCCGAATCTGCTTGCGGGAGACAAAACACGTTAGCAGCGACCCCCTGTCTGCCCCCAGCAGGTCCCGCAGTGCCCACGCAGGGGACACCATTGATACTGCCTGTCCCAGCACTCACCGTCCTTTCTGCCACTCCAACTCCGTCGAGGGGAGTAGGTATCCCCCCGAGGAGTAAGGCCTTCCGCTTCCATAAGAGAGACGCTCCTACCGCTATTCCCCGGCCAAGGAAGCTCTGCAGAGAAACAAAATGGCGCCCCTTACCGAAGACCTTAAGATCGCCACCACCACGTGCAGTTGCTAGCCCATCACGTGCCTCACTCACCAGCCAATAGCAGCGCGACTCGCCACAGGGGCGCATGTGCTGGGATTTGTAGCTGCGGCTGAAGTACCACGCCCCGAGGTGTTGAGCTGTTAAGGGGGGAGCAGGGCGTGCGCGTGCGCGGGCTGTTGCGCGGCAGAGGGGAGGTTGGGGGGTCGGCTAGGCTCCGGGCCTTTGCTTGGCTGTGGTGGCTTGCTCCGGGGGGCGGGAGGAGGAGAAAGGGCGGTGGCGTCGGGGTAGTCGAAGTGCATGTGGAAGGAAAAAGGAGCTCAGGGAAGTGCAGGATCACAGTATGAGGGAGTTTTCGTGCTTTCGTGATGATCCTGCTTGGGTCTCTGAGCGTCTGCGTTTTCCTTGATTTCCTCATGTATGACTGTTAAAGTGTGATTATTTTACAAACACCTAATAAAAGTGAAATCCGCTGTTTGGCAGAACTGCAACAAAGATACTAGTAATTTTACTGCAACCAAAATTTTCAAGCATTAGCATAACAGCTAACAAAACATACCTCTCTGCTACAATTAAAAAAAAAAATGTTTAATTAGGTTAAACAGGCTCTATATTCAAAAAAAAAAACCCAAACCAAACTTAAGAACAATGTCCCCTTCCCACAGTTTGTTGTTATACCAGACTTGGTAGAGAAAAGAAAGAGGGCTAAATTCCTGGCTCAGGAGTTTTATTTATGTTGAAGTGCAGGAGAACATAGATAGGACTTGCATCAGTTCAAAGCATCTATTAAAAATTGCGGCAAGTACTCTGACACTTCTGCTTGTATTTCTGAGCTGCTGGTGCAGTGTATGTCTCCTCTGTTACTCTTTTCATGCTGTGAAATAATAGCAATGCTTATTCTGAAAACCTTAAAGGAAGTATATATTATTCCATAAATGTGACAAATACTCATTAACCTGGTCCACCATGTTCAACAGATTTTCCTTGTCAGAAAAACTATTTGAAAAACTGTGTGCCTGTTTGAGGACTTTAATGTCTTTCATTGCAGAGAAGAAACACCAGATCTGTCATTTTGCATTGAACATCTGAATGTCTAGTAGGGCTTTGGGCAAGTGTCTGAACTAATGCTCTAATTATTTTCACCTTACTCATTGCCAGTTAAGCCCTACCCTTTATAGCTGCTCATTTTTCAGGAACATCAGGACAGGACACAGGTTGTGCTCAACTTGGGCTGCAAAGCAGCCAAGAAACATAAGAACCAGCTTCTCTGTCTCATAGAGAGCTTAAAAGTGTGCCATGAGATGGTACATATGAGGCTGTGCTTAGTGCAGGTAGCAAAGATAGCTGCTTGGAGTTATGATTAGCTTTCAATAAGTAATCAGTAAGATACACAATGTCCAACAATGAAGAACTCGCAGCGGGAGCATCTCTGCAGGAAGTGTATAAAGCTACTTATGGATTCCTGAAGCAGCATCTGGAACTAGCAAGGAGGCTCACGAGCTAAATTTTACCCACTGTGCTAACTCCATAACACACCGTTTTACTTTCTGCCTAAACAAGAAAACAGAATAGGCTGCTTCATGAGCCAAAATGGCTTCTGTTTTCATTGCACTGAAGCTCTATTTTGGATGTCCATAGAGAAAAAGAGCAGCATGTCTGTGCCCTTGAGAAATTTATGGTTAATGGCCTATGTGCTACTCTGGTACATCTAAGCCAAACTAAGAACTTTCAAATTGTCCATCATCCTTTCCACCACCAGGTTCCCATTCCCTCAGCTTTGCCAGCATAACTTCTTGTTCAGCGCTCCCTGGCTCACTCAAGGAGTTATAGAGTTTAGTTTAATACTTTTAATAGTAGACATGGAGAGCAACTATGAATGCAGCCATGGTGGCAGATCTGTAATCACTGGTGGGTGATCTCTTAGTTCATTTTAGATACAACCAGACGTCACAGCCTCTAACTAGTAGATGGACTTGGAGAGTTCTTATTTTCTTCCTGTATTCCTTTGGTTCTACTCATTATAGGACACTATGTGCTGCCTGCAAACTACTTCCCACTACTTCAGGAGAAGCCAAACAATGAAATTTTGTGAATGCCAAGAAATTACATGGTAAATGCTAATTTGTTCAACTAATTAGTTGAACTAATTTGTTCAACTCAGAAGATTCTTCAGGGAGCTACAACTTTTTTTTTTTTTTTCCTAAGACTGCTAACAATTTGTTGTAAGCCTTGGTGGCAGGGCACAAGTTGCACAAGACATTTGCTGACTACCCTTGAGGCCATTTTCTCAACCAGCCCCACTCAAGCAAAGTCACCTAGAGCTAAAAGAGAACAAAGTAGTATCCAACATACATAAATGGTATCTTATACAGTACATTAAAATGTAACATGGAACTGCAGATTACCAGGAAGACATATAAAAGTATATTACAAAAACTTACCAAATAACCACAACTGTGAATAACCCCCTAGAGTGAGGAGGAAGAAACCTGCAACATAAACATCACATTCCTCCCAGAGAAGGTCTCCAGATGCTGACAACTTGCCATAACATCCCCTCATCTCACCAGCACCCAAGAATGAAACCACCAACCTCAGGACCCAGAACAGCGGCAGAAGGGTGAGCATAACACCAGGAAAAGGGGTAGAAAGTAAGCGTGTGTATAAAGAATTTTTTTCTTTCTTTTTGTGTAACAGAGCTGGACCAATAATGATTGGACTCTTAGGGTTTCAGTTACACTACCAACAAATTCTTGGCTTTACTTAAATAAAAGGCGTGCTTTCTCTTTGCTCACAAACAAGATTTTGAGTGTGACACAGTTTCTACATCTTAAATGTCATCCTGATGTATTATCAGTATTTTTTGGAAAGAAAGCTGGAGTAATCTCTAACAAAATGCAAAACTGGCTAAATTAGCCATGTGACCATGCCCCTAGTGATGGGGCAAGTTACTTGTTCATCTGCTACAATGACTCAATTATCTTATACCTGTAATTACAGAGCAAAGTATACCTTAAAGCTAAATCAAAATAAGATTCAACATAGTGTGGGGTGGAAACTTTTTAAAGCGCCGGATTTAATACCCTCTTTATGTTACAAATGTACCAAGAGGTCCAAAATGAATTTAGCCTCGCATTTTTATAGAGAGTGCCCAGCATGTAGGAAGGGACACTCTTTGCCCAGAAGGTAATGTGTCATCAGAATAGAAAGCCACAGCACAAATAGTGCAGGACAGTGACTGAATACCCTTTTGTGAAGTCAGCTGTTGGCAGCAGTTTTCATGAGGGAGCAGGAGGAATCTCTACACTTCTGTTTGGCTCACTTGCAGTTCTTACAATAAAACGTTTTTCCTAAACATAACTTGAGGACTGTGGTTGGTGACCAAGAATGCAATGAAGTACAGGTCATCTATCTGCTATAGTAGTAACGATATAAGTCTTTCATCGCATAGGACACAGAGGGCAGGCTTGCAAGAGTAAGACAAGATGCTTGCATGCTGAAAAGAATTCAGTTCTTCACACATCTCTACTTTTGTGGGTTTTAGTTTAATTTACTTTCATAGCACCAGCATGTGGTGTTAGCAATGCATTTCAAATTCCTGTGGTGGCAGGGGGACAAGCTTTCCAACGCATTGACCAAAATCTTCAGATGTCCAAGAGCCACAACGTACACTTAGGATACTAAGAGGGACTCTGAGGCAAAAGGTGGCAGTGAATTTGCTGGGCTACACAGAAGCTAGAATTTTGGTCCAACTGAGCTTGTGCGCTGCTGAATTTCAGGATGATGGGTGGTGTTAGCTTCTGCTGCCTCATTTCCTCCCAGTCTGAAATTCAATTACACAGCAATTTTACTTGCAGCAGCAGTCCCACTGCTAGCCACACAATCTGGTTTGGGCTGCACTTGAACAGACAGTACAGATTGGGAGTTGTGTCTAGCTTGTTCTGCAATGTCGTTCTCACGTGGTGAAGCTATCTTTGTATCTCTGCTGTCTTCCTTGCATGCAATTCAGCTGTTTTCCCAAGCATGAGCTATAAATATTCCCAGAATTTCACTTCAGCCAGGGTTTCAGTGATGAGAAGGACATGTTCCCAGCTTAACTGGGACCAAAAAAAACCCCTAGGATTAAAAATAGTGAACTTCTAAAATCCACTGGCTGGCCGATTGTCCCTGTCCTCTGCTCCGTTTACCCCCCCGGCCCCCTCCTTTCCTCAGCAAGGGTTGCACACCGCCCTGAGCAGGTCAGGGTCGGGGGCTCACGGTACGTCACTCCCCAGGGGAGGTGCTTAGCCAGTGACGCGGAGGCAAGCGCGGTTGGTTTTAGCAGTAGCTCTCCACTTTGGCAACGTACTGACTACGAAAGCATGGGGGCAAACGGGTGAGCTTTTTTTTTTTTTTCCAAACGGAGGAACCTCATCAACCATCCCCAGCAAATGCAAATCTTTTTGTTCGCGGCTGTTTGGTAAATGCTCGTCCGTACCGCAACGACCTCACTCGGCAGCTTGTCCGGGCGCGGAGCCCGGTGCCTCGCAGCACACGTACTTCACGGCAGCGAGGCCCCGGCGTCCAAAAAGCGGCGCACCAGACTGCCCAACCG
>VYZV01010807.1:22323-32458 GCA_013401275.1 Pandion haliaetus
ATAGGGTGCAATATATTGAGGAGAAGATCCCTATTTCTCATGCATTACCAGATACCTTACAAAGCAAACCCAGTACCTGTGCACAGAAAATTAAATACAGAAACCTGTGTTTTAAAAGGACAGAGGTTGCAAAGTTGAATTATTCAAAGGTTGGAGTATTAAACTTATCTAAGTTTTATGAAAATTAAATTGCCTAGGCAATCTTAGTCATCTTGGTGCATATGAATTATGATATCAATTAGAAATACTTAGTTATCAGATCATTATTTTTCTCAAGCTGGACAGTTCTTGGTATAGGGAATGTTTTATTAGAGAAGCAAAGCGGTAATGTTTAATTCACTTTTGCATGAGACAGGTGTGTGTTATTTCTGCTTAAAAAACTGTAACTGCTCCTCTTGGACTTTTTTTGCAGTGCTTAGTACGAATTACAGCTAAGTTTTACATAAAAGTTAATTTCTCTTCACAATGTGTCTGTGACCTAAGGCAAGTCTTGGTATTATCCTTACTCTAAGGACAGGGAATAAAACACTGGGAAAAATCCACTAATTTTGAATGCTCAGTTTGAGAGTTACTTGGTTGCTTTCAAAATATTTAACATCATTCAGCAGTCACAGCACAAATGTTCTTTTGTTTTGCAGCATTACACGACATAGGTTCTGAGCAGAAGGAAGAAGACAGGGAACATACTGTCAGAGGTAGGTGGTCCTTCATGCTGTGGTTTTAGTTAAGCTTCTAGCAGGATTGCCTTCTTTCTTTCACAAACCATACTCGTGTGTCTTCAAATGGACAGTGAAAATGCTGGTTCTGGAGAACTACAACCCGAATAAGACCCAAAACAATTATCTTCCTCTTTAGATTTATTTTTGTAGCCAGACCTATTCCCTACTCCTGTTCATTCCACCAGGACAAGAAAGAAAACAAATAGCCATGCCACCACAAATAGGGGGAGGAAAGACTGTGAGAATGAGCAGCAGGGAACAGTGATGCTTTTAACTCATGGCACCGCTGAAGGCAAAGCACCATGAATTCATTCCATGGAAACCAACTCCATATATACTACAGCTAGCAGGAACCTCTTTCCCACTTGCAGTAAAATCCAGTTTGACAACAGAGTCAGATATCTTTGAAAGAGCCTTCTCCGTTTCCAAGCAGCCATACGTTAATTCCCAAAGATCCACAGTAATTCTCTGAATGCAGCAGTGGCCTCATGGAAACTGTAAGCACACTGTATCATAAAATACAGAAACAGAATGAGGTTTGTCAAGCAACTTTGATTTTTGACATGAATTCTTTGTGTTTGACATCCCTGTCCTGAATACAGGCTTTTAAGACCGTATAGCGAACACTGCATGTCACATCACAGGTTTTTAAAAGAAGCCTCTGGAATGAGGTGAACATAGATCAGATAGATATCCAGTATAAAAAAATCTTTAGGTAACTAGGACACTGGGAATGTAAGCAGTTGAGAAGATGTTATTGTAATGGAAACTGTCAGGCAGCAAGTTCAGATGGCACAACTGGCTCCATCCCATGTATTAAAAAAGTTTATTGAGAGTGCAGTCCAGGCAAAAGGGGTAGAAATGAGATAAAAGAGGAGGTTGATCAGGTTCATTCTTCATTTTGCTCTTCTGCTTACAATTGTCTTTTAAGTTGTACTGGCTCTAGCTGCAGCCTTTACATATGTGATAGCTGCATCTATTTGTAATCAATTTGCTGGTCATAAACTTCACCTACCTGTTCTCAACAATAAGCAGTTAAAAAATAAACTGTCTTTGCCAATCCAGCTTTTAAGTAGACTCTAAAGATCAGTAAGCAACAACTCCATAAGCCCCAAATCATGCTGTCAAGCCAAACATAGTGTATGCTATGTTTTGGAAGGATTATTTTTCTTTATGGAATACTATAAAATGTTCTGGGTTCTTTATTCATAGCCATAGTGCAGAAAATCAAACTGGTGATCAATGTTGTCTGCATTTGTCAGATGAATTGTAAAGTCAAATTGAACTGGAAAGTTCTGGCTAAAAACACTTCTGAGTATTTGGGATTTTAATTTATTTCAAATTTCAGTTCAGTCATTAGGAATTTAAATTTTCATCTGCATGTTCATGACTAAATCCAAAGTGTGATTTAAACTTGGACAGAGTTGCAAAATGCGGAACGAGTGTATCTGAGTTGTATCTATTCAGAAAAAGCATGCAGGATGTTAAGGTGAAAAAGAGAAAAGAATGGAATAAAAGAAGATAATACCACATTACCAGTCTTCTACCTGAGACCACTGGTGAGGTCTTAGAAAGAAAGAGGCTGTAGACTGTGGAGGTGACAATTAAAAGCAAAAAATAGAAGTCCATGAAGGCTGGTGTCTTCAGGTGTGGTCAAAGGGATGCAAAAACTATTTTGTAATGGGAATGGCAGAGGAGTAGGTTGATATCTGTAGTAGTGCATGAATCTCTGGGGCCTGTGGGTTTGTTTCAGAAGTATTTAGCTGCTGGAGGAAGTTGATGTGCATTGGGGTGAATTTAACAGTGGGAGTGTGCAGGGAATCAGTAGGGAGGAAGGAGGTGACCTAGAGCTGTAGAAAAATAAGGGAAATCAATAGGAAAGGAATGAAAAAGGAGAGCTATAAACAGGGTTTGGAAAGGAACAGAGTGCCACATGAAATAAAAATACTGCTATGAAGTAAGAAATCTCTTTGTTAGCAGTGCTTAGTAAAGGCAGGTTTGGAAAGCAATTTTGACAGTGTAGGAGAGAGAGAAAATAGAGAGGAAACGAGCAGGGATTTGTAAGCTGAGCATCACCAGAGGAGCTGAGAAGGATGAGAGAATGTAAGATGTTCAGCTGAGGCCAAAGAACCAGCAGCAATAATGTGGAAGAGAAGGACTTCAGGGCAAAGAATGAGCTGCTGGTTTATAGAAGGGCTAGAGTGGCAGAAGAGGGGAAGCAGTAAGTTGAAGTCCCATCTAGGAAAGGCTCTGTAAAGGGGAAAAAGCTTTAGAGAGCGTGACAGCAAAAATGAAGTGCAAGAAATAGAGGATGCTATCAGGGAGTGCAGATAAGGCTCTTAAGATTGGCTGGGTTATTATCAATGATCGCTTGTTATGTCCTCACAAAGAGCTGAAATGAACAAGAGAAAATCATGCCTTTAAACTGAAAATCATGCCTTTAAACTTAGTAACTTTGTTCAAATCTCGTCATGGACGCTGAAACTAGGAGGAAACTGGTAGCACTGCCAGATGAAATGACTTCACCCATGCACTATCCCCACTTTGCACAAGCATGCAAGTGTGTGCAGCCAGACAACAAGCCCCAAGCTTTGGATTTAAAGCAAGGGGAAGAATGGTTAATTTTCATCTGGATCAGTCTTCCCAGTCCGATTTAGTGTGGCATCACAGAAATGCACTTGAGCTGTCAAGGGCAGGACTAATGCTTTCAGTAGCATTTCCATGAACTGGAGCCTCCAGTGGTGCCCTCCCCTTGAGAGCAGAGAGCTATTACCTGTGCACAGGACACCGAGGGTGGGGAGGGAGAGGGGGAGCAGGTGCCTGTCATCTAAAATGCACTTCCTCAGCAGGTTGAGCCAGACTTAGTGCTTCTGCAGTCCCAGCCATGCACTCCATTGTTTTCCCACTGCTCCTTTAGCAGTTGTTTGAACCCCAGAGAGTCAACATGGTTGAAAACTGCTAACTTTCCTTCCTTTTTCATCCTCTCCTTCAGATTCCTTGGGGTTTTTTTTGCCAGAGGCATTAGCAGAATGAGCTAATGATAGAGGATTGGCAAGATGAAGCTAGGAAGGGATAGAAGCAGTGCTTAACTTAGGTTGATGTAGTTTCTGGGATTGGGCCTTTACAATGTCTTTGCATGAGGAGACAGGAGGATGATACCTCATTCTTCCTATCTTACTTCCTCCATCACCACCCCAGGTTTGAAACATCCAGTGCCATTCTTCCTTATCTTGTGCCAGCTCTGGTTCTCATCTATCTTTCCGACAGCCTGTCTAACATTGTAAAGCATCACGAAACGGTCCCACTGAGAGCAGATACTTCTACCATTTGTGTTTGAAGTAGTCCTGGCTGAGGAATTCTTCAGGAGGTAGCAGAGATGAGAGCTGTTAAAGCCATTACATTCGTTCAGCTGCACAGAAGATCACAGCAAGTCCCATGTGAGGACTAAATCAGTCTAAATGGAAATCCATAATCTTAAAAGTGATCTGCTCCCCATTGTCTGGCCGGCAGTGCTCTGAATGCATATAATACATTATTATTAATGTGTTACTAAACCATTTAGTGCCTTTAATTCAAAGAGCCTGGACATAGTAGACTGCAATAATCTGATCTTTACTCTGGGAAATATGCTGGAAAACTGCGTATGTGTCTCCTGCAAAGTTTTAAGTAATTTAGTAAAACCATAGTCTCTAATAACTGATAAATTGTTCTCAGCTGTGCTGTTACAAATTGGAAATACAGCTGTAAAAATTACACTGGTCTTAGAGTGGAGCAGTAAGAAAAGGAGTCCCATGCTTTGAAATCAGGAAGGTAAGACCTACGTATGAATATATTTAATGTTAATTTGCACACAGTGGACTTGATTCTTAGCTGTGGTAGTTCAAAGGAAATTCAGATTCCTAGCCTCACTTTTTACAAACCTGTTTCAGTCCCAATATAAGCAACAGTGTCCATCAAATTCCTTTAATTTATATTGTCTCTTGCGGTGCTGAAAGAGATTCAAAGCACAATTGTACATTGACCACTTTACTTAAATGGGTAGTGTGTTGTAAAAAATACTGTGCCTGCTGTACTTGCCCTTTGATGTTTGCATTATGGAATGAGAATTATCAAGTGGCAAGTTGAAGGGATTTTCTGGTGTTTTTCACCCCAGGAGCTTCTGAAGCTGTGGGACTCTGCCAGTGTTAAATTCGTAGCAGGGGCACAGTTTTACTTACCGGCAGTTGTCTTTAATTTTTTTTAGGTCAGAATAACTGACAATATAGAAGAAGGAGGCACATTCACCAAATATGGAAGAGGATACCAAACCTCTCTTGGTTCCTGTCGGAGGCGATGAAAGCAGTTGTGGAATCATGAATATACAGTTTAATCCAGAAGACTTTAAGTGCAAAAGGTACGAGGAAGGCTGAACCTCCAGAATGATTATATAGCAATTAGTTGTTTAATCTTTGCTTTTAGCGACAGAATCCTACAAAGGCAGAAGGCTATGATTTGGAAACCAGAACCTGACTACAAAACAGTTCCTACTTTGTCTCTATATGATATTATTTCCAAGCACCAGGTGAACAGATGTTTGTATTGTGTTTTGTTTGTAAGGATAAGACTTCTATTGACATTTCAGAGTGAGTGCTCTAATACGAACTTGGTGTGTGGCTTTTAAAGTGCTCTTCAAACACAAATACTGTGTGTATACTGAGGCGTGATGGTTTTTATTTAGTGCAACTGAAATGTTGCGACTATGCAAGAAGACTTGCCAGATGGTGTAGATAAATGGCTGTCAGTTTGTATAAGTGGCTCTGTATGCATTCTGCAAGTGATCCTGGAAAAATATATTACTTGCTAGTACTGAGCAAACTGAGTGACCTTTGCTGCCTTTAAGAAAAAAAAAGTAGTATTTTTTGAGATTGAGCAAATATGAGAAATTCGGCAGCCCAGCCTTTTGCTGTGCCTGTGAAAATAATACCACTCTCTAGTTAAGTGGTTATTTTGCATGTTTTCTTAGAGTTTAACAGCTCTGTTCCCCAAAGGAGGTTGGAGTTGGAGACTTCCTCTGCTGTTGCAGATTTCTGTGATCTCATCATGGATCCAAATCTGAGATCGAAGTGGGAACTGCCATTCTGATGCTAGCTGGAGGCACCAGCTCTGTATTTCTAGACAAAGGAATAGCGCCGTGGTGCGTCTTGGACCCTGTTTTAAGGCCCTTTATTTTTCGCTTTGCATCCGGCATCGTATTTCAGTAGAGCAGTTTTCCTGAAGAAACTGAAGATGGCAGTGTTATATACAAAATCCTCTTGTTGGGGCCCACTTCAGCAAAAAAAATGTTCTTGATGATAGCGTTTTGCTGCTGTCTCAGCCTGCAGGTTTGGAAAACCATGGGAGCCTACTTACACCTTAGCCAGGGGCTAAGCAATCTCTTTTTCTCTGGGAGCAAAGGAAAGAAGAGAAGTGTCTGAGTGAGCCCAGGGGAACAAATGGAGCACAGGTGTAGGAGCATACCAAATTGTGTGTATAAAGGTTAGGAAATGGTAGAGTACTTTCAGGTGGGAAAAGGAAATATGCAAAATGAATTCTTACTTTATCTTCTTTCTGAGGAGTGTCTGAGCCCCTCCGGGCCCTCCTGGCATAAAACGACTGCTAGTTTGTATGGCTTTTAGGAGCTCCTTGTGTTGGAGAAAGTGTGTTTTCTGTTTGAGTAGCAGTGGGTTTCAGGTGGTGTGGTGATGCAGGAGCAAGGAGAGAAGTTTACACCTTTGTGATATATCAAAATGTCAAGATCTGCTTTTCAAAACTGAGGTTAGGTATTGTTTCCTCATTGTGTTTTTTTTTTCTTATGATTTCCTAAGTTTAGAGACTCAGCTTCATAAGAGGTCATATAGTATGTGGCATTCGGTTCCCTCCCCAAAAGCAGAAGCATGTACTTAGATTGTGTTCCCACCTCCACAACCTCCAGCTTTGCAGATCCATGCACTTTGTCCTTACTGCTCCTCTCCTGAGTTCATTCTCCCATTTTCTACAGCCTAGTCTTTTGCCTTCCAAGCATGCAGAGGCAGAAGGATGAAGGGCATGAGCCCTGGGATATCAGAAAGGCCTGGAAATCAACGCTGAACTCCATGTCTGTGTATTAGAAGAGGCAGCCGCAGTCTGTAGAGGAAGGAATGAGGAAGAACAGGCCATCAGGGTCTGTGTCCGTTGTGGTCAGAACAGTGGGCGGTTTGAAGGGCTTCTTCATTAGAGCTTTAGGGAGTAGCAGCTCCAGGGAGAGAGATTTATCGTGCATAAAAATATCAAACAGTGCAAGTGCAGTAGTACCTGATTTACTCTGCTTCGTTTGCTCCCTTTTTTAACTCACTATTCAGAAACCTGATCAGATGTTGGTGGGTGGTCATTTTGCTTTTATTGAGATAGCTCTTGAAGTGTTTTGTGTGATTTGCTTAAAATTGCTGTTTGTCTTTCTTAGTGCTGTTCTTTTCTTTGGGTTGTTTGAGATTTGGCGGCTTTTACATAGTTATTTGGTTTTCTTAACAGCTTGGAGGATTTGGGATTTTTGAAAGGCATGCTTTTCAGTGTTTACATAAGAACAATAAGTTAATTGTTTTTTAGAATTGTAAATTATTTTATCTAGTATTCTTTTGCTAATTTGGGGAAAATATAAAGCCACTTTTAATCCTTTTAAAGAGGATGTTATTGTTCTTCACAGAGACCGGAATTACACCGTATCAGATGTGTTTTGCCCATTTTGTAAGTCCCTTTAAAAACTAGATGTCATTGCTGCAGTGGCTTATTGATGATTATTGTATGCAAGACAGGGAGGGTTTTTTTCCTTCTGACTGCTCTTTAAATCTATTTATTGTCAACAGATACTGAATTGTCTTCAGGAATACTTGAACCTTCAGAGAAACAAATGATGTTCTGTGTTGGTTGTTTTGCATATGAAAAAACTCAGCAATGCCCCCTGCTAAAGGGGGATCAAACCTTCCTGTTTCTATTTTTGAAGTCCCTTAGTGTTCTAACACAATGTAGGGGAGATCAGTAGGTGAAATTAAACAACTATAAACTAAACAGTGTCTGTAGATGACAGTCAGAGAAACCTTTTTCATGCAAAAGTGGTTGGTTCCCTTTTATTTTCAAAGTTCTTTTAACTTGCAAAACGGTACTTAATGGCCAGGACTTACCTGTGCAAAACTAGTGTTTCTGCATTCATTATGCTTTTATAGCTCCACACCCATGTGGTCTTTTTACTCCAATGACTGCTTTTCATTTTTCTGTGTAGGAGAGGAAAGAAATTGTTAAGCATTCTGTAAAGAAGGTTTTCTCATATTTATTTAAATATGAAAAGTTTGCCTGATATGACATCATTAATACCATCAAGTAGAGCCAAAAGACACACTGACACAAAAAATTGCATTATATTGTAAGAGGTCAAAATTCAGAACGCTACTTTTGATCAGGTGTCTAGAACCAGTTCTTTGCTGTTTTAAAATATTTCAGTAAAGGTGCTTGGAAAACAGTATTATTTAGTTTAAAACTTCTTGAGGTAAGTATTCGTTGTACTGCTTCATTGCTCTGCAAGATGTGGTACATTGCTGAAAATACCCAGAAAAAAGATGTAGCGCCCTTATGGATGCTAACAGTTGCAAGATTGTACATAGTTGCCAAACGAATTTCCCTGTTGTGCTGTTCCCCCTAACCCTCTAAATCCAACACTTGAAATTTGCGTAGCACAATATTTGGAAACAACTTTAATCACAAGTATCTCTCTTCATTTTCTTTGCTTGCAAAAATTGCTGCTGAAGTTCATAATGTGAGGAAGTTTGGACAGAAGCCCTCTTCTCTCTTTTCCTGGACCAGCACTAGAATTCTTATTAACTGTCACTTTTTGTGAGTGAGAAGCAGATGAGTGTAGCTGCAGGTTTTCTGGGAATTCTTTCTGAAGTACGTGTGTGGTGTGTAGTGTATGGGAGGTGTGGACCTCCTGCATGAGATCTTGCATCTTGTCCATACTCATTGTACTGTAGAAAACATCTGTGTTTTACTGGTGTGTTTGCCCTGGTAAAAAGAGCATTGTTTTTCAGGCTAGCTATTGAAATATAAATTGTAATTGTGCTTTTTAGTATGGAGATAATGAATTCATTTGGACACTATTTCATTGCATAGAAATTGTCTGTGCTGTTTTGCATTGATAGTCATATCCTCCAGTCATGTAACCTCTCCTCTTCCCCAGATCACATTGTCCCACATCCTTTTCATAATCATTTTGCCACATGAAAGATATAATGTGATTGCCTGTATAAATCAGAAAGTTTTCTAGGAATCTGTTGCAGCTGCTGATGCTTGCATGTTACAGCGTGCTTGTCTGCCAGACTTAAGGTCCCTAAAGAAGAGTTTTCCAAAATACACCCCAGATTATATCCTACTTGCTTTGGGCTTTGAAAATCTCAGTCTTTGGGAACTTCTTTGAGAGCTTCTCAGACTTCCATCTGAGTATGCCCTACAAGCAGTCTTTGATGTTAGGTATAGCTGCGGGCTTGGAAATTACCTTGATCCTAGACTGAGTGTTGCCCTCTCCTAGTGGCAGTCAGGGAGGAAGGTTGCATCCCAGCCTGCCCACATAGCTTCCAAGTCAGACTGATGTATCAAAGAGACCTCTAATAACTGTAAAACTGATGGGTGGATAGTCTATTTTAGTATAGTTACTTGCTCAGTAAGACTAGAGGTGCAATGGTATCCTAAGAAAAAGAAAATTAATTGTTGCTTTAGATCATTTTCATTCTCCACAGATGTGCACCTGAAGGCATCAAGAGGTGAAGTAGCCCAAGTACTGGCAGCATTAAACATGTGCAGCCCTCCAGGCAGGAAGCAGCAGCAACAAATATACAGATTTATGTGGGGTTGTTTAATCTTTTTTTCCTCAACCATAGATTGGATTCTGGATCATACCCTTCTGTTTTGTGCTGGACCATAAATTGCTTGTTCAATCCAGACTCTGTTCATAATACTGAAGAAAACGAATTATCTTTCTCTAAAGAATTTCTTGCCTACAGACCGCTACACTTTTGCTACGCCTGAAACTTTTTCTTGATATTTGTTTGGTTGTTGACTAATAATACTGCTTTCCCCATAAAATAGGATGTTGTATTCATGTTTTCTGTTATTTTAATTTTAATATCATCCATGGCTTTAATTTGAATTGCTTTAAAAAATAATCTCCCAGTGTCTTCCAGTCTGAAAGAATTTTCTTTGACATCCATGTCAGCAGTTGTTGAACACCATTTTGAAGGGAATCTTTGCCACAGATGTCCTCGCTTTGAAGCGAGTATCTCAGTGTAATTTTTTGACAGTAGCAGTGGAAGTTTATGGGGATGTACTAATAATATTAACAGGAGATGGGGAAAGAGGTAGTCCTTATGAAGCTCTTC
>VYZV01010807.1:34974-47328 GCA_013401275.1 Pandion haliaetus
TCTATAAGAGGATTTAAGCAGTTGTCAGCTGCAATGATTGAACTAGTATGGTCTGTGCATAGTATGTTACTGACATTTTGCAGAAGAAAAATCTGTTTTTCTGATATCTAGCTAAAATTCCTATCAACTGTTTTTTTTCTCGTGGGGAGAGAATTAATATATGCCAACCTTTCCTTTTTTTTATCCACTTATTGAAAGATCTTGTGATTTACAACAGTTGGCTTGCTCTCTTTGGGACAATGGTTACTTTGGTGTTACTAATAACTTTTTTTTTTTATCCATTTGTTAGATTGCTCCTGATCATGTACTTCCAGCTCCTGATGAAATCTACGTGTACAGTCCATTAGGAACTGNACAGTCCATTAGGAACTGCTTTTAAAGTTGACAGTTGCACAGATGGCTATGGTAAAAACTCCAGTGTAGTGACAATGTATGTTAAGCACCTTGCCATATATTAGCCAGAAAATGCTTTATTAGTGAATGTTCTATATTGTATGCATAACTGTTGTAGCTCAGAGGGTAGTATGAAGTAAGAGTGCTTCTTAAATTTTTCTTTTCTTCCTAGATTTATGATATGGAATACAATGATGGGTACATCTATATTAAGTATCCCATGGGGATTAAAACAGGTAGAACTATTAAAAGTGTATGTGTATGAAAATGTTTTTGGCAACATGGCTTGCTCTTCATTTTTCTGTTGTGTTACTGATAAATAAAGTAAAATGTATTTCTCCCCCTTAACAGGCAGGCTTTACTTCTGGAATCATTCTCATCTTGCTGATGGGCATTTTGACTCTTTATTGCTGCTACAGAGTTGTGAAATCACGGAAAATGATACGTAAGAAATACAAAGTTTCGTAATGCAGATATTTCCATTAAGTGTGAAATACAGAGATCTAGTAGATTCTTAGGTTGTCTGTATCTTTACTATATGTTAGACCTGACCTGCAAATAAAAGCTGTTCCTTTGAGTGTCTCCCTACTTTTGTAGTCTGGATCTAAGCTCTGTAAGCTAAATATCTGTCTTCTATTATTAGATGATCCTTCAGTTCTTTGGGACCTAACTATTATACTCTTAGCAAGCAAGGTTTCAAATGTTCACTTAGGAAGCATTTGGGGACTTACAGGGTTAGAGGCTTCCCTTCTGCTCCATAAGCACTGTCCAGTTCTCTGCGTGCATTTGTGATCATGTTCAGCAGTGGAACAGCGTGGGCTGTAGCTGCATCCGCTTACATTGTATGTTTGTAGTACCCTAATATTTGGATATATTCTATGTTGGAAGTAATTTGTGGACAATTGCCTCAATGACAGTGGTTCTACTTAGAGTGTACTTTTATTGTTCAAAACTCATCTTGCAGCTCTTGTAATTGGTGCCTTTGTGCATAAGCTAACCCCTCACTTGCTCAGATAAAGGCAGTTAAGACCTCCAGTTTGTGACAACTCATTTCAGGGCATTGTTGAGGACTAGGTCATGGTCTGGCTTACTTTGCCATAACTCATGTAAAAGCCTTTAGCTCCAAATGCATGCCTGCATTTTTGTCACCATGTCTTATTCCAGTGCTTCTGGAAGTACTCAAAGTAGTAGTATAGCCACAATAAAAGCCTTTACTTCTTCAGGCTCCTTCAGTCAAAGGCCTAATGAGTGTTCTACTTTAAAGTTAACAACAATCTTCTTAGCCCTTGGAAGCACTGTGAATTTCTGTCAAGAGTATTCTGAAACAGCAACACATCCTGTCATGAAGAGTTTTACTGACTCTTAATATAATATTTTGTTTAAATATGTTTCTATTTTTTTGTATCTTCTTCAGCTTTAATAGATACCTCAAACTGGGAATTCCCAGATGTTTGCAGGTATTACTTTGGATCCTTCGGTCAATGGTCAAGCCTCTTATTTTCTATGGTATCACTTGTTGGAGCCATGGTTGTTTATTGGGTGCTTATGTCCAACTTTTTGTTCAACACAGGAAGGTTTATATACAGTAAGTATATATTTTTTGTTAACTTTTACAGCTAATTTGTGGAAAGATCAAGACTTTGCTTTATACTGAAGAAGAATTGTCCATTTTACTTAATCATTTTTCTGTTACTTTGTGTGAAAAGTCAAGTGAGAATAAGTGACTATGTGTACGATTATGGGCACAGTTATGTATGTTTTCAAAGCTGGTTTCTCAATCTTTCTCTTGAAATGTGGTTTCAATGAAGGGCAAAGTACCAATTATCTGATCTGCATGTCAGTAATGAGGCTTCTTGGTGTAGTTTAAACAACCCAAACCTGTTTGCTTGTTTCCACTTTGTATTTTCACTCCCTCCTTGTTTGCATGGGTGTAACTATTTGAACAGCCATATAACAGGCTAGGCTGTTAAAATGGTCCAGATTAATGAAAAAAAATCTAGTTTTATTCTAGATTTCAACAAGCATACTTAAGAGTGCTGCCATTTAGAAGGTTTTTGCAAGCATCCCTGAAGGAATGATGAACTGTAGCACAGTGTAAGAACGATTCTTAGTCTGGCATTGCTACAAAAGAAAACATTGGTTATTTACACCCCTGTACGTGCACAGACGCACAAGCTTTTGTGGATACAATCAATTAGGTATGTAGAGTTGTGGGAATAAATGATGGAATTGAGAGCTTTGAAAATCTGACTCATAGCCTCATAGCGTTGAATAGAACAACTAAGATTTAAGAGTTTCTGTTTTGAAAGTAATTAACAAATTTTTGAGGCAAATAACAGCACAGACACTTATACCTCTTAAACAATGTTTAATTAGAGTTCCCACCATCCCTGAAGGACATACTTTACTTTATTGGTTAATGACTGGTGTATTTTACAGCTGACCTAATTCATATGTTGTTAAGGCCATTTCATTTTAGACTTTTTTTTTTCTAATAAGGTTAGCACTTTAATCCTAAATTATTCTAAACCAAGTAACTCCAATTCTAATAAGCAAACGTCAGAATGATCAAAACAGTTCCTTTTCTAGGAAGAAAGTCCTGCTTTTCCCTGAGATTGGCGTGTTCTTTTATCACTTACCTATATTTGTTAGTGGTTCTTCTTTAAGTTGTTTGCTCTGTGATAACTTTAATCATTGGATTCTTGTCCTAACTTTCATTGTGGCTACTTAATTACTGAGTTATAAAATGGGTAATAGGATGTAGGTTTGACACAGTGGCATCTTCCAGCCATGCATTTCTAAGTTATTCTAACCAGGCTACTGTATTTCTAGTACATTCAGCTGACTTTAAAAAATCTGCACACACAATTTAGGTGGCAACAAATTTATTTCTTAAGGGAGGATAGTCTAGAAATTAGTAGTACACAAAGAATGCAAGAACTGTAAACGAAGTATGCTATCCTATCTTTTTTCTTTTTTTTTTTAACATGGTGTCCCATCCTTTTCTTCTGTGTTTGTTTTATGAAACAATTAAATCCAAAAATGCAATTGCTAGTCCTAAAACACTTTTTAAGTAGAGAGGAAACATAGGTTGGCTATCCATCTATAACTAATTTTGAAGAGCTCTAATTCTGTAAGAGCTATCAATTCTTTTGATGACTTCACACTAGGTACATTTTTTTAAGTAGTAACACAAAGCAGTGGTGAAGTGAGGAGGTGATGAATTATTTTAGTTAAATCTTCTGATTGTTGAAGTGAACTGGTATCAGTAATTATAAGAGACTCAGCTGTGATTCAGGGTGTCATAAATCAAAGTGAAGAAACAAAAAATAGTTTTGTTCCCACAAGACTTTTGTCTTTCTTTGTGAGAAACAAGTTGCTGTTAATTGCATTTAAAAAAATCTGAGGTCTACTGCCCCAGTTGATTTTCTGTGTGCATAATACACCCACATGCAACAGAAGTAAATTTTAACCAGAGACACAGTAATTAAATTTCCAACCTGATGGGCATTTTCTGTGTGTATATATACATAAATATAAGGAAATTGCTATCCAACACTCTCATACTGGTGAAGTTGCAGAAACTCAGAAATACCTGGTGTGGCAGAGCAGTAAAGTAGCACAGGAGTGTACTGGCAACAAAATACTACTAGTGATGACTGTAGACAGTGAGACTTAAATCTTTTTCCAGAGATTCCCTTCTTTAAAATACAACATGGAAAAAACATCCCACAGAGTTACTTCTGAAAAAAAGATTAGAAAAATGAGTAGGGGAAGCTTTTTCCATACAATACCATCTGGACTAAGGATATAGTTGCATGCACTTTTTTTCTGTCCCAAAAGAGGCTGGTTTTAAGATGCATCTCCTCACTAACCTACTGTACAACACTGCAGACTGAGGAGCTGGGACAAGCAGAGGTGTGCTGGGGGAACAGGAATGAGCAGCTGGGAGGGGAGGCTTGGGAGCTTCATAAATGGACAGGCCTGCTGAGAAG
Source organism: Pandion haliaetus (assembly GCA_013401275.1). Classification (NCBI taxonomy): domain Eukaryota; kingdom Metazoa; phylum Chordata; class Aves; order Accipitriformes; family Pandionidae; genus Pandion; species Pandion haliaetus. The sequence goes on from VYZV01010807.1 coordinate 39,363, forward strand.
AAAGTAGCGCAGGGGGGGCTACTTTAAAACGCTTCTAAAAGTTTTAAAATACCCACTTGGGATTGGGGGGAGTGAAAGCGTCTCATTTTCCAAAAGATTTCCTTACTTAATTTTTATCAAGTCAACAGATAAAAGCCTAATAGCAGATTTGGGACACTGATAATAAGATTTTCTTCTTTTCAGACTTTGTCCATGACATTAATGTAACAGATATTGTTCCTGGCACAAATGGAAGTAACAAAGGTAAGAAGCACTTATTAGTATTGTGTTTCCTGGTTTGGGGTGGGGGTTTAAAGGCACATCATCATGTTTGCATGCCTAACCACATTCCAGTTATAAAGTGTATATCACAAGTTCTAACTACCTGTTTGGTTATTTGTGGAAGTACAAATCCCAGATAATTTGTACAAAGTATAAATCCCAGAAAATTACAGTTTTTCTTAAAAACTGTTAAAAACCTGTAATTTTCTGGGATTTGTACTTCATACTAATTATCTGGGACTTGTACTTCCACAAATAACCACACACTTGGAAAGCTTAATAATTGAAAAGAAAAAAAAAACAAAAAACAAAAAAGGAAGAAAGTGGGGGTGGGAATAAGGATTAAAAAGCAAATTACAAATTTCTGTATACCCAGATAGATCCTCCTTAAAACCATGAATGTTAGACCTCTTAACAGTAGTTTTACAATGAGGAATTTCCTTAAGGAATTTTAACTTTTGCACTCTAAAACTAAGGCTCATCGGATCTGTTTACTGTTTAAAATCTTGGCTGGGGCATCTTTGCTCCTCACCACCTCTACAGGAACATTCTTATACAAAAAATGCTGTAAGAACAGCTTTAATGATGCTCAGCACAAAATGAAATAAGTGTCAGTCTAAATAAGCATCTGCTTGCATTTTGTGGAGAGTCTGACATTTGCACAACTAAGGGAAGAAACTGCAGTTAACTATGAAAACAGGTCTGTTGCAAGTTCTTAAGTAGGCAGAATAATGTAGAATGAAGGTAGGAGCTAGGCATTGTCACCCTCTGATCTTGCTGCCTATATATAGTAACTGAACATGTAGTGCTTTGTTACAAAGCAGAAAATTTTCTGTATCCTGGGTGCTTATGGGAATGGGGAAACATTTCAGTACCAGCCGGACAGCTGTGTGTCACACTAGCTGCAGCCGTGTTTCTGGAGGGCAGCTGTTGGAGTCAGGCAAACGAGTAGAGAAATAATTCTGAAAACAAGTTGATTAGCATTTGAGCTAGTGTTGAATCCTGTTTCTCCTACAGTCCTTACCAGCAAGGCACCAATAGTTGCTGCAGTGCTCTTTCTCTTGTGCTTTGTCCTGCTTCTGCTGTTCTGTCCCATTCTTATGCAGCAGGGGCTATAACTTGGAGACAAAGTAGACAACAATATTCCACAGTGTCCTCCAGCAACTGGAAGATTTATTTAAAGCAGCTGCTTCACAAAATTAAGGGCTGCCAGATGCTCAAAGACTTTTGGCAGGGCATTCAGGGCTACCAAGGAGATCAGCAAGAACAAAAGCATTTTTCAAGGTCTGTGAAACAGTCCTCTTATAAACAATGCAGAGAGAGAAATGAGAAAGCTGGAACTAAAGTAACAATGGTCTCTCAAGATATTTGACAGAACACTTTTTACACCTTTGCCTTTGTAACAGAACAGGCATGTAGCCAATGTAGGAGGGAGGCTATCAAGTATTGTGGGATGCCAAAATTTAAAATAAGACATCATAAGAACAGTAAGACAGGTTCATATTTCATCACATGACTTTGTAGGCATGTGTTAGAAAGAAATGCTGATACTAACAAAAATCAAATAAACACATTTTTATTAAGGGATCTTTCTGTTTGGTTGGTTTTGTTCCAGTCACTTGTTCAGGTGCTGCTGTTGATCAGCCACCATGTAACAGGAGTGTGGTGTTACCTTTTGGCAACGTTATGGGTGCATATCTTAAATTGCTTCTGGTTTGTTGTCTAGCAGTGTTGTACTTGCACCTGGCATGGCACCAAGATGACAGGATATTTTGGGTCACTGCATGAGTTTTAGACCTGCCAATTGTTATCATAGCTTTCTTGTCATCCTTAGTTTGTGTGTTCCCAGAGCAATGTACAGTAATACACAGATGCGCTTTCATCTTGATTCATATGATCTTACTGAAGTGTGCGGGGGCAGATTACAATGCTAAATAACGCAGCCAGATGCAGAGGTGTGTTCTATGACTTGATTCCAGCAGGTGCATGTAGGCTGTGAACACACCTAGTTACAAGTATGTGACCTTGAAGGCTGATCCTGTGCTCCAGCTCAGGTGTCAGACAAATAGCATCTTTGTTGTGCTCAGCTGAAAAAAATATAGCACTTATCAGGTTAAGAGTGCAAGGTGCCTAGTGATGAAACCTTAGCACTGAACTCCTGATAAAAAAGCAAATAGAATTTAGGAACTAAGTTGTCAAACACTGCTTTTGGGTGGTCCTATTCCCCATAGGTAGAACATTCCAGAAACTATGGGATCTTGGCTGTGAAGATTCTGTGCAAGTAAAACCCTTTTCACCTGGGGATACTTTTCTTTTCTTCCAGTCATTTGTCCAAGTGCTGCTAGCAGTCACCCACCACGGAACAAAAGTGTGATCTTCTCTTCCAGCAACAATACTGGTTTTGAACTCTTTGAGGAGTGGTGGAACAAATCACAAACAGTACCGTTTTACCTGATTGCTGTTCTTCTACCCCTGCTAAATCTGAAGTCTCCATCCTTCTTTGCAAAGTTTAATGTTCTAGGTAGGTAACAAATACTTTAATAGCATTGGCTCATTGTGGCTAAAATGTGTAGAAGACAGTGAAAGCTACTCCAATGAGTAGAATTATAGAATACAATCATTCAGGTTGGAAAAGACCTTTAAGATCATCGAGTCCAACCATTAACATAACACTGCCAAGTCCACCACTAAACTATGTTCCTAAGTGCCACATCTACATATCTTTTAAATACCTCCAGGGATGGTGACTCAATCACTTCCCTGGGCAGCCTGTTCCAATGCTTGACAACCCCTTTGATGAAGAAATATTCCTAATACCCAGTCTAAACCTCCCTTGCCACAACTTGAGTCCATTTCCTCTCATCCTATTGTTTGTTACTTGGGAATAGAGACCAGCACCCATCTTGCTACAACCTCCTTTCAGGTAGTTGTAGAGAGTAATAAGGTCTCCCCTCAGCCTCCTTTTCTCCAGGCTAAACAACCCCAGTTCCCTCAGCCGCTCCTCATCAGACTGGTTCTCTAGACCCTTAACCAGCTTCGTTGTCATTCTCTGGACACGCTCCAGCACTCAATGTCTTTCCTGTAGTGAGGGGCCCAAAACTGAACGCAGTACTCAAAAGTGCAGCCTCAACAGGGCTGAGTACAGGGGGATGATCACTTCCCTAGTCTTGCTGGCCATACTATTTCTGGTACAGGCCAGGATGCTATTGGCCTTCTTGGCCACCTGGGCACACTGCTGGCTCATATTCAGCCAGCTCTCGATCAACACCTCCTGGTCCTTTTTCACCAGGCAGCTTTCCAGCCCCTCTTCCAGTAGTTTGCTGGCAGCAGATATTGTGCTTCAGAGTGGTCCACTGGTTGGTTTGTTAATCACCCACAGGCTTTCTACCCTGCTTTGCTTGAGTCTTACAATTAATAAGGAGTTATGTTTGGGGTTTTTTTGCTTGCTTGATAATCCTGTAAAACAAGTTCCACTGTATTTACAACAGATTTTCTATGCAGCATTTGATGCCTACTACCTTGGCACAAACAATCAGGCATACCCTTCCTCATCTGGTAAACATTCAACACAAGCAGTTACTTCTAAAGACTAATTGCTTCTGACCTGAAGTCATTTGCTACCAATCAGTTGATTAATTAATCACAACATCAGTCAGTCAGCATAACCTGCTGCTGTGCTTTGCCCCACCTCCTAATACCCTGGCCTATTCTGTGCTACAAGGACAAAAATTGTGATAACTCCTTGCTTCCATGTCTTGAGATAGAAGACCGAGGCAGGTGGGATTGGTAAAGTGGATAAAGCACATGGATGATGGGTAGGGTTGGTCACAGTTTATGGAGTAGGAGAGGTCTGAGGGAGAAGTCTGAGGCATTGAAGCCCATGATGAAGAGAAAGGGAAAGGAGATGGGGATCACAGAATGAGTCGAAAAAAGAGGGAAATGTATTGTAAAGGAGGTAGAGGACAGGGAATTGAGGGTCTAGTTTGTCCTGTGTTCCAGTGTGACACTTAGTTAGAGCTTGGATACGCTGTTGCTGGAACCACTAAATGAAAATGCAACACAGGAACTTGGGTAAGTGATAGTGCCTCTGCGTAAAAAGTAAGGTTTTTATGTAGACTAGGTATAACATCAAGGATAAGAAAATATTTTATCAAGTGAGATCTAGCCATAACTGTATCTTTTTTTAAAAGCAGCACATTATCATAGGCAACTATTCTCTTATTTGAGAACCTGAATATTAAAATACAAAATTTCTCATAACTTCAGTAGATTATTGTGTCATTCAGAAGCTGTTCAAAGTTGCCTTAGTTTTTGTAAACCTTGACATTTATAGGACCAGAAAAAAATGGAGGGCAATTTTTGAGATGCTGAAATGAATCTTAATAGAGCACTTTTACCTTTATACCTACGGAAACCTAAATCATTAGTAAACTACAGAATATTTTAGCCATTAAGCTGATCCTCAAGTACAGAACATTTATCTTCCTAATTCCTTGACTATGCTCTGTGTAATCAAATGATAATTTCATCAATTTATTTTTTAACCTTGGAGATATTGCTAGAAAGAAATTATGTCTGATCTAAATCTGTATTCTAAACTGTAAAAACACTGTTTCTTTGTTTTTACTTACCTATAGCCTGTTTTCTGGTGACTAGCAGTATTATTGGCTGGGATGTTACATTGCAGTAGCCTTAATTATTGTTGCACAGTTTTCTTCAATTTTTAGGTATTTATTATTCTGTCCTTATCTCTTTCAAATGGCAGGAGCCAAGATCATATGCTTTCCATCCCACGTGCAGACACAGCAAGGCATTAATACCCTTCTGTGATCTTACCTGTAGGTTTCTAGCTGTGCAGAGTATTGCTGGATGCCTCTGAACCAATGAAATGGAATGCAAATCCAGTTTTATGATCAAGGTTATCCATGGTTATGATCAAGACAAAGTTTAAATCAGTAGCGATCAAACGCCATTATCAGTTTCTAGCTCACAGTGTAAAGTTCACAATTGCAGTAAACATTCATATCTCATTGGGCCATTTGGTTCAAAAAGTCCATGAGTGAATGGACATTGTAATAGCTGCAGTATTGTGGCTGACTTTTGTCTCACGTTAGGTTAAAATCCTGGCAGCTGAAGCTGGAACCAATCTGTTACTGCCTAGAGCCCTCCCTACCTGCCCAGCACCAGGGATTACAGGGTACTTCTTCCACTGTCACTAGTGCAGCGTCTGGAGAATATGAAACATGCTGAAAGCTTGAATTGGGTGCAAGTACATTATTCTTTCTCTCTGACTGATGAAAGAAATAAAGAAAAAGAAAATTTAGACCTAGCCTGTATTTTTAAGAATGAATACCAACCCTAAGTGTTTGGGCTACTGGTAACTAGTTGGATGGAGCCAGAATAAAACACAGCACAAATACTTTCTACTGACTTATGGTGTTTGTTTGGCTCTTGTCTTTTCTAGGTACGGTTTCAGTTGTCTACTTAGTTTTTCTGGTTACTGTTAAGGCTGCTCGTTTGGGAATCCACTTAGAATACAACTGGTTTACAGAGAATGATTTTTTTGTACCAGGTAAGATAGTTAAAATGTAGTAATGCAGCATGTATATGATGGGTTTAAGATTTTTTTAAAGCAATTAATGAATGACTTTCTCATTTACCTTTTGACACCGCTGTGACATAAGTAAAGTGAGGAAATGCTGTCTGATGTTGCATGTGGAGGCTCAGGAAGGATCCCTTGTGACAAAGTGACAATCCCTTTCCCAGTATCAGCACTGTGGAGAAGAGGAGGAGTGCCCATCAGGGGTATCTCCAACATATGTCACAGGGAGTTTGCCATAGTCCTTTTTTCACCTGTATTACAATAAGTTCTAGCTGCACCATTTTCAGATCATGCCTATTTCAGCAGCAGTTACCAATGATAAACTGTAGACGGACTGACTGGTAAAGGTGCTGTAAGATCTCCACACACTGTCTTGCTTAAGTGAAATAGCTCATTCACCATAATTTGTGAGTATGATTTTCTTGTACTTCCCAATCTATCTCAGGTTTTAGTCCATAATCTTCACAGAATCATAGAACAGAATCATAAAGTGGTTTGGGTCAGAAGGGACCTTAAAGATCATCTAGTTCCAACCTCCCTGCCATGGACAGGGACACCTTCCACTAGATGAGCTTGCTCAAAGCCCCACCCCACCTGGCCTTGAACACTTCCAGGGAGGGGGTATCCACAACTTCTCCAGGCAACCTGTTCCAGTGTCCCACCACCCTCACAGTAAAGAATTTCTTCCTAATATCTAATCTAAATCTACCCTCTTTCAGTTTAAAACTGTTACTCCTCATCCTATCACTATATTCCCTGTTACAGAGTTCCTTCCTATCTTTCCTCTAGACCCCCTTTAAGTACTGGAAGGTTGCTATAAGGTCTCCCTGGAGCTTTCTGTTGTCCAGGCTAAAAAAGCTGAACTCCCTCAGCCTGTCCTTATAGGGGAGGTGCTCCAGCCCCCTGATCACCTTTGTGGCCCTCCTCTGGACCCACTTGGGCAGGTCCATGTCTTTCTTATGTTGGGGCCCTCAGGACTGAACACAGTACTCCAGGTGGGGTCTCACGAGAGCAGAGTAGAGGGGCAGAATCACCTCCCTCAACCTGCTGGCCACACTTCTTTTGATGCAGCCCAGAATGCAAGTGGCTTTCTGGGCTGCGAGCATGCATTGCTGGCTCATACTCAGTTTTTCATCCACCAATACCCCCAAGTCTTTCTCCACAGGGCTGCTCTCAGTCCACTCATCGTCTAGCCTGTATTTGTGCTTGGGATTGCCCTGACCCCTGCGCAGGACCTTGCACTTGGCCTTGTTGAATTTTATGAGGTTTGCACAGGCCCAACTCTCAAGCCTGTCAAGGTCCCTCTGGATGGCATCCCTTCCCTCCAACTTGTGACTGCACCACGCAGCTTGGTCTTGTCGGCAAACTTTCTGAGGGTGCACTCAATGCCACTGTCCATGTCGCAGACAAAGGTGTTAAACAGTGCTGGTCCCAATACCGACCCCTGAGGAACACCACTCATCACTGCTCTCCACTTGGACATCAAGCCATTGACCGCAACTCTTTGAGTGTGACCATCCAGCCAATTCCTTATCCACCAAGTGGTCTGTCCATCAAATCCATGTCTCTCCAATTTAGAGACAAGGATGTCGTGTGGGACAGTGTCAAATGCTTTGCACAAGTCCAGGCAGATGACATCAGTTGCTCTTCCCTTATCCACCAATGCTGTAGATACAAAGCCTGTCATAGAAGGCCACCAAATTTGTCAGGCATGATTTGCCCTGAGTGAAGCCATGTTGGCTGTCACCATTCACCTCATTATTTTTCATGTGCCTTAGCATAGTTTCCAGGAGGATCCACTCCATAACCTTGCAGGGCAGAGAGGTGAGACTGACTGGCCTGTAGTTCCCCAGGTCTTCCTTTTTTCCCTTTTTGAAAATGGGTGTTAAGTTTCCCCTTTTCCAGTCAGTGGGATCTTCCCCAGCCTGCCATGACTTCTCAGAGATGATGGATAGTGGCTTAGACACTTCATATGCCAGTTCCCTCAGGACCCGCAGATGCATCTCATTAGGTCGCATGGACTTGTGCACCTTTGGGTTCCTTAGATGGTCTTGAACGTGATCTTCTTCTGTAGTGGGTGGTTATTCATTCTCCCAGTCCCTG
>VYZV01010809.1:0-23082 GCA_013401275.1 Pandion haliaetus
GGAATAGCCTGGTCCTGAGCCTTTAAGATTCACTTCTTGAAGAATGTCCAGCACCCCTTTGCCCTTCAGGACTGTCTCCCAAGGGACTCTCTCAACCAGTGTCCTGAAAAGGCCGAAGTCTGCCCTCCAGAAGTCCATACTGGTGGTTTTATTGACCACTTTCCTTGCCTTACCAAGAATTGAGAATTTTATCATTTCATGGTCACTAATCCCAAGACGGCCTCTGACCACCACATCTCCCACCAGTCCTTCCCTGTTTGTAAACAGGAGGTCTAGTGAGGTTCCTCCCCTGGTAGGCTCACCTACCAGCTGTGTCAGGAAGTTATCTTCCACACACTCCAGGAACCTCCTAGACTGCCTGCTCTCTTCTGTGTTGTATTTCCAGCAGATGTCCGGAAAAATTGAAGTCCCCCATGAGATGCTCTAGCCACACCCAGCCTATGGCAGCTTGGATTGCAGCAGGGTATAGCAGTCCTGAACTGGATTTAAATATCTTTTGATAGAATGGAACAATAGATTTTACTATCATTTATCCTAGTTTCTAGCTGCTATAGATATATTGTCATGCACAGGGTCAGATCTTGGATCTTCACTCACTTTGTCTTTGACCAGGCAAAATTTTTACTAAGCAGAAAGAAGCTGGCTATTTCCAGATCTCAGTGAGTCTAGAGCATCTGTAATATACATTTTAACACTTACTGAGAAGGACTGTATTTTGCAGGGAAGAATGCACCTGAATTTGCAGTGTTTCCTCAGTGCAGAGGTTCATGGGCCAAAGAGAGGACTAGGCATTTAACATAGCTCTTTATCTTCTGCTGAACTCTCCATCTGCCTTTAAGAGGAGCAGACCCCCATGCTGGGTGCACAGGATCCAAGTGTTGGCCAGAGGATCAGTCCCTCTCTTCTCCTGTATTTTCTGCTTTGTATGTTCTGTCGACACACTGCCAGACAGGGAACAGATCCATCTTACTGTTTGGGGATCTTCATGTTGAACACTGGGGTCTGATCCAGGAGTGGATGGTTTATTTCACTTGTGCTGATAGTGTTGAGCCAAATGCTGAAAGAGTTTGTGTTGGTTATTTCAGTTGGTGCTTATGCAAGCAGCCTGAGCACTCAAGACAACAGGAATCCCTAAAGCAAGATCTCCTCAGAGATTAATTTCTTGAAGGAAGGAGGTTTTTTTTAAGCTCTCATAGTGCAAACGTAGCATACAGTACATCATTGAAATTTAACTTCACATCTGTATCACAACCACAGGAGCTTGGGTCTCTGCTCAATCCACTACAAATAGAAGTAGCGCTCTTTCTGGAGCGCTCACCTCCTCCTCACACTCTTGTGTCCACTGCATACATTTTGGCAGTAGCTGTTTGAGAGGATGGCAAATGCACATTTGTTACGATTGTCCCAGCTGAGGAATAGCCTTTCCTCAAGGAGTAAGCAGAGTGGAGTCTTCCAGAGCTGGTCTCTGTGAGGCACAGGAAGAGAAATAAGATCTGCTAATGAATGTTTGGTGACATTCAGCTGCAAAGCCTCAAATTGCAGAGAACACAACACTCCAAGATATGATATAATAACACATTTTGTGTCATACTTACACCTCAGCTCCCACCTGAACACCTTGATGTGCTTTCTAGAGCTGCTGAAATAACACTATTCACATTTTACAACTGAAGATATTGCTACTGGGGATGAGCAACCATCCTGAAGAATGTCCCTGAAGGACTTTCCCCACCCTGTGTGCCTGTAGCAGGCCCTGAGCAATGGCTCTATTTCTGAGCTGTGTTTCAGCCCTGCCAAGGTTCCTCACCTCTGAAGAGATACATGCAGCAGGTAAGCAAGGCCCCGGATAAGAAACAGCCGAGAGACCCCGCCATGCCAAGCCAGCATGACCAGCCAAACTTGTACTGGATGCCCAGAAACACGTTGTGGAAGACCAGAGAGGAGCGCTCCACGTAGACATCAATGGCGTACCACACCGAGCCAGTAATGCCTGGGAGACCTGCAGGACAGGAGGGACGTGCCACACAGAGCTCCCAGATGGACAGTGAGGAGATCACCAATACAAAATCTGGAGTTATAGCCTTTTGTCTTCTGGGTCAGACTTTAGGATGGACAGGTTTTGACCCCTGTTTTGTCTCAGCCCAGTAACTTTGGCAGATTCACCCTGGTTCCTACTGATAGCAGTGGGAGTGGTCAGGCAGAGGCTGTGCCTCACAGCTTGGCACTCAGACACCACCAGCACTGGTTGGCAGCACTCAGGTTTCTGCAGTAAAAGGCAGCAAGCTCCTCCCTTCTCAGCTTGTTTATCAAATTGTTGTACAGTTGCTTCAAGAATTTAATTTTCTAATCTGTTTTGACTTTCAGAACTTTGTTTTTCAGACAAACTTTGGGAGGTGAATGGAGGATGTGTAAAAGAGCCTCTCAAAGTGTTTTACAGGTGCTCCCAGTGGCTGGGGTGAGTGATGTGTTAAATCTGCTTAAACTGAAGCAGGGGTAGATGTTCAATATTGGCATAAAGTCAAATGAAATTACTTGGTACCAGTTGGCTGTCTATTTGTTTTTGCATTTAAAATTCTCCCACTGGCTGTAACAGAAAAGCACCTCATTCAGTTGGGTATTTATCACCTAGGAGGGACAGATGTGTTATTATCCATTTATTAGAGATCGGCTGCAGAGATTCTGGGCTAAATGACTTGCCCAAGGTCACACAATCTGTGGCAGAGCCAGGAACCAAACCAGGATGCCAGGACTTTCTAGTCCTTCAGCAATTAGGTCTCTTTGCCTTATCAACAACACTGACTTCTTCACAGTGAAACATCAGTAAATGCAAGTCAGTCAACTCAGAGGCAAGTCACCTGGTCAATACATGAAATGAAAGCAAATAAACTCAACTATATGCTGTTAGGGGTAGGCAGTGAACAGAGGAAGCTATATTGCACAAATAAAGCAGTTAAAGATCCTTCCTCTATGTTTACCCTCTAGAAAAGCACCAACTCCTCTCCCCAAAATAAGAGAAGGCTTTAAAGCTTCCCCCGTTCGCTAAAGGCTCTCCTGCAGGATGGGAGCACAGCAGGGGAATACCTGCAATGAGCAACGTAACTCCAGACACCAGGCAGATGCGCAGCTTGATGAGCGGCTCATCGGGAAGGAATTTCACGCAGTCCAGTCCCAGGACAAGGAAGAGAAATCCAAACCCTGCCAGGATATCTGCTGTGATCATCATGGCTCGGGTCAGCACCAGCTTCACTGCAGGACAAAAGCAGATCATTCTAATGCACAAGGAATGGAAATGTGAGTGGGTAATGGGGTCAGATCCAATGGAAACATTTTTTTCTGGGGTGAAGGTTTCTCCAGCTTCCCCTGGGAAAAGAAAACATGGCTCTAATATGTATAAGCACCAAATTATCTGTCACTGAGTAGAACAGATGCTCTTTTTGTCTACACTCAGGTGTCCCCAACACTTGTAGAAACATCTTTGACTCTTACATACCAGGGTGCTCCGCGAAGATGGAGTCATACTCATCGCAAGTTTGGATCCCGTCAAAAACATTTGTGACACATTCCCACCACAGGCCACGGCATTTTGTACTCACCTGTGGGTTGAGAAAAGAAAGAAGACTGTAAGTTTATATATCCACCAACACATCAGATGGTCAGCTAGACCCTTCAACAGAAATCCTGGTCCAGTTATGCTGATGGCAAACCACAGTCATTTAACTTGAAGAAGAAAAAAAGCAGCAGGATAGAGAAAAAGGACAATGTTTTCTGTGTCCCTACTAATGGTTTTAAATTAGAGCAGAAGAAATTCAGACTGGACATTAGGAGAAAAAACTTCCTATTGGTAAGGATGAAAATTCTGAAGGAACTTTCTGGAGGAGCTGGGGGGTGGCTGACAGGACAGATCGAAGAACAGGTTTGATCACGCCTTGCTAAATACTTGTCTGGGCTGAGCTGGGCAGGGCTATGGACCAGATGACCTGAGACTTGGCTATCCATGCTCCCCTTACACCATCCTCCTGCCAAGAAGGAGCAGCTCAGAGGGGAATGTTACTGGTGGGGCAAGCGTCACACCAGGAGCTGGGCACCCACAGTGGGAGGTGGCCACGGCTTGGTAGAGTGCTTTGCTGCAGAGCAGAGGTGTGAATGTGAGCCCCTCTCCAGACATGTGTGGAGGGTCTGCCCCCAAATGACTCAGCCATAAACACCAGCTGGAAAATGAGAGACAGCCAGCACTGATCCTGGCCCTGGGGCGACCAGTGAGCTGTCGGCTATGGGACCATATGTGCCTGAGCCACACTCATTGCTGAGACATCCAGACTCGGCCAGACATTGCAGTAGCATCGTGGCTAATCATCTCTGCTGTCCTGAAGCCGTAGATACCATTCCCATCCCTGACTTCCATAAATCACTTTAATATGGGAGGTATTTTCATTACCAATGCAAATATGGCAACAAGCACGTCTAAAACATTCCTGGAATTGCTCATACAAGGAACAGAGTTAATATTAGTGCAGCTTTGGACTCCAGCCTGCCCAGCTGCTGCCAGCGACACCCGCTGTAGTTAATGGAAGGAGAAACTCTCCCAGAGAATGGGTTTCACACAGCAGAAGGGGACCAGGCTTGCTTGGATGATGCAATTCATTTTTCTTGCACTGTATAAATCACAAAGCAGATAATAACACAGCTCAGCCACTTAATAAAGTCTCATTCAGGATGTATTGAAGTCCTTAGCCAACCGCAATATTTTCTCCACAATGTCTGAGCCCAACTGTACACCTTCCCTGTGATACTGCACTGTGGGTAAAAGTCGAGTAAAAGTGAGTCACTACTTCAGACTGGCAAAAAAAGATACTATTTATGTTTGAATGAAAACAGTCTACACATTTTGTTTCATGAAGATAAAAACTACTTACAATTTCTGAGAATTTCAGGGCACGTTTAATAGAAAATATCTCCCAAAAAATGAGAAGCAGTGCTGGAAAAAACTGATTTCATCGATTCTGTGTTTTTCAAGAGAACAGTGTTATGTAAAACAATTTGCCATGTTTATATTAGATGTAAGTTTTTACCATGGCACTCTTAATCCAGCTGCAGCTCCTCTTCTATCTTAACTCTCCACCGTTCAGGCTGTGCTTGAAATTAGCATATTGTTATTAAATTACATTGTGTTGCACTTGTAGTTATATCATCTCATGTTCCTCCCAAACTACCGTAGGCTTATTCATACTACTCTGTATTCAGCTAATGCTCTCAGTTACTTCCTTGCTTGCTCACATTAGTATTGTTTTTTAAATCTTACAAGCAGCTTCTCTGTCTAAATTATTTATAAAGAGACTAACAGGATTCCAGGTTTTGTCAGCCTCCAACAAAAACAGAGGTCTTAAGGTGCAACAGTTGTGATCATGGCCTAGCTCATGAAACAATGCCCTTCCCAGATTAGAAAAAACTTAATAAATGTTTTGTGTTTTTTGGGATGTTTCAGTTGTCACCTACTCCTGCTAGTGCTGAACACAGGCAGAAGCAGCGATCAGCCCATCTCTATGCAGCACATGCACAGCCAGGGATACAAGTCTCATTGCCTGGTGCAGGAGGGATGGGAACAGATGTCAGAGGGGGGACCTGTGGCTGGCTTGAGCCACTGCTGAGCTATTCTGGTTTCTGTTATCTGCCTCTTAACCTCCTCGCCCATCCCTTGCTCCCCTCTGCTTTGTGCACCATTTGTCCTTCTGGTTGTTAATCTGCTCCCAAACCACCCTTGGGCATCTGCCCTTACCCAGACAGCCCAGACCCTCAGGCACACAGGAACTCACTGCTGTGAATGGGAGAGTGGTCAGGGCTGTCTGGGGCATCATGTGGGGGCATGGATTTCTTCATCCCATGGCTGGGCCCATGCACCATGTTGGTAGCACTAATTCCCCATCACCTCTTTCCCCCCATAGCAAATCTGTTCCAGCTTCCCAGGGCCCCCAGCCAAGGAGTCCCCAAGAAGCTAAGTATCATGGCCAAACTCCTCATTTCCCACTTTGATTACGAAACACATTGCCACGACCTGCTTTCCCTAACACAAGTATGCATGTGAAAGATAAACTGCATAATGACTGTAATATATATATATAATTATATCCTATGCATAATGTATAATTAATATTAAAATAATTCTAATAAAAAAAATGACAGAAGCACACACTTCCCCTTCTGGGGAAAGCGCAGAAGACAAACATGTGAGCAATGTTAGTCACAGTGTTTTACCGCACTGTAAAAAGATGCCAACATACAATGATTACAAGCCCAGCACGAGAGTAAAACAGGCAGCATTTAACAGTAGTGGTAATATTTTTAATCTGCCTGCAACAGGGAGTGACTGTGTACACAATACAGTGCTTGTTGGGAAGCAGACTGTGGGTTTTTTCCAGCACAAACTACTGCAAAAATTGACCCAAGCTTGTCTTGATGCTCACACGGAATGCACCAGCTTAAACCACTTTCTGTGTTGCTGTAACTTGGTTGTTTCTGAAGGGGAGGCAAGGGGCTGTGAGAGCTAAGTGCTGGCTGGGGTCCCCACAGCTTCTCCCATGCTTCCTGGCCTCTTTCTCCTGGGCTGCTCCTCTCCAGTGGGACCACAGTGAGGGCTTCCTCCTCCCCAGCTGTAGAAGGCCAGGGTCAAAGCCGGGTGACTTTCTATGCTGGATGATTGGAGTTCCTTTCTTCTGAAGTAAAAGTTGCCTGAATTACCCTTTTTCTAGCTGAAAACAGGAGTCACTGTGGACTCCATGCCTTTCTGGCCGTGGATGGTTTACCTGCATTCTCCTATTTAGAGAGGCAGTGAGTCATTAGGGCCATTAAGGAGATCAGTCAGTCAGGTATTAAGGCTGGGGGCATTTTTCTCCATTATTTAGTATTCACACTCAGAGCAGGAATGTGAGAATAGTGGCTGCTAATAACCAAATGGGGTGTTAATGGAGCACTTTGTGACAGCCCAGCGCAGGTGCCTTTGTACCAAGAAGACAAGGTTACACAGCCTCAGGGTAATGGACTGGATCTTTCTTGGACTCGCTTTGCTCAGGAGTTGGGTTTCCCTCTTCTGTTTTTCTTGGAAATGATGGCACAATCTGGGATCCATCTGGCTTTTCTGAGTATACTGATATCTTCAGCTGACTCCAGGTGATTTGCAGCTTCCTAAAATGAATCTAAAATATCTCCTAAATTAAGAAGATAAACGAAGAGTGATATCCCAGCCAGCATCAGTGAGTGCACTCTGTTTTCCCTGAGAAGTGGCTCACTGAACAGACACGCTGACCATCAGCAACCACACTGCATTGGATCTATGACCACCTCAGCATCTACAACCACCTTCCAGGGTGGGACTGGCAGTCAGATTGATGGGATTTCTTGTGGCATAGAGAAAAAAGTTACTTTTATTGTAAACACTTTCAGCCGCCTTTTCTCAGGTAATTCATCACGTAATGATGCAGCTAAACATTGCTTTACAATCACTGAGTGCAGAGGAGCTCTTCTGGTTTCCCATGCTGGATAGTAGATAGAAAGTTTCCTCCTGATATTTTCAGCCAAACTCTCTGGTTTGGAAGGTGTTTCACCTTCACTGCATAAAGTATCCAGTTTACCAGAGAGCAGATTCCCACACTATGGACCTGAAGCCCTTAAATGTACAGAAAGCACTGGCTGCTCTGGGAAGAAAAATATAAACTTGCACTACTGAGTGCTGGTGAAATGGCGATGGTTTGGGGTCTGGAATCTCTGGGGCACAGCTTGCATGTGTGCAGCATTCTCCTACCTTGTTGTTTGCAGTTTACTTTTGCCAGTACCTTTCTCTCACATAAGAGTGTTAATGTCTGCACAAGTTCAAGAAGGTATTTTTGAATGCTGGATCTGACGCTAGTCCCCATCCTCCCCATAAATTTCTGCTAGCCCTATAGCTCAATGGCTGTTAAGAAAAAGACCTGAAGAGCACAGATGTGCACACTGGACTTTTCCACCAAGAAGTCTGACCTACAGAATTAGAAATATCTCCAAAATATCCATGCAAGCTGGAGACACGGGATAACAGTACTTAAGTTCATGCTCATTTAAACCTAGAGACTGTAGACCTTTCCTGAACTTACTAAGTGAGAGCAGAGTCTGGATAATAAAGTCTGGCAGAGAGAATTACAGAAAATACCAGTTTTTCCATGCTCTTTCCAGAGTAATTAATTTCATTTTCATCCGCTTTCATCTAGCACAACAGGGAAAAACTAAATGATAGTGGAGCAATGATACTGGGAACCAACCTCTCTCTAGGACACGGTTGCTTTGGAGATCAGGTTCTCCTCACCCTGATCTTACCTCCAGGGAATCATCAGCATTCACCATCCAGCAGTCTGTCCAGGTAGATGTTATCAAAAACCCAGCAGAGAAAAAAGCAAAGAAACAGCCCACATACTGGAGGAAAAACCTCATGCCAGCAGGTGATCAGCAAGTCCAGGGCAGTGAGAAAAACAGTGCCCAGCCCTTGATCTTAAAGCTGGGGTAAAGGCAGAGCGTCAGTGTCCCAGGTCACCACTACCCTCTTCCAGTGGCCATGAACAGTGGAAACCTTTCACTTCTGCAGATGCCATATGTTAGTGATGGCCACAGGATCAACGCTCACCTGCAACAGGGGCGGGAGGAGGGTGAGAGTGCCCACAGGAGCTGCTGCAGCCAATCCGCCCTGCACAGTTAAAGCTCCTGTCATGCCTGGCTGAAGAGCAATGAGGTTGTGCAGAAGTGGCATGCAGGTAACTGGAGTCCTGGATTTGCAAGGAAAACAGGTACTGTTGCAGGTTTTGGCAAAGTAGAGATTAAAAAAAAAGAATCAAAACTTGTTCTTCGGGGCAGAAGTTTTGAGCACTGCTAAGGGACACACAGAACAGCTCTTATGTGCACACACATGTTTATTCATGCACATTGGTTCATGCCTTAGCACTAAACGTCTATAAAATGAACTGATGTAGATCCCAGGCCCTTTGGTTACCCTGTTGGTCTCTGATGCATTGATGACCTAGTTTGATGCAGGAATGTCACTGGGAAGGGAAGGGAAAAAGGTAGCAATCATGGGCCTTCGGAGGCAACACCAACAACCACCCCAGGTCAGATATAGAGCTCTGTAACAGTGGAACACGTTGCCTATAGGGGTTGTAGATGCCCCATCCCTGCAAATATTCAAGGTCAGGTTGGACTTATCTAGTTGAAGATGCCCCTGCTCATTGTAGGGGAATTGGACTAGTTGACCTTTAAAGGTCACTTGCAACCCAAACTATTCTACGATTCTATGAGTCTACTCTCCATTTAAGACAAATCTAGATACTTCTCATGCCCTGGACTCATGTGGGAATCTTGAACTTTTCAAGCCAGAGCCAGTTTGGGAGATTTTGGTTGGTTGGATTTTGCCTGAGCACTTGCTGTCATTGAAATTTTCTTGCTTTCCTTCAGGACTCCCTGGGTGAGCAGCAGTCATGCAGGCTGCTGGGGACAGAAGGACGGGGCCTCTGTAAGGAGGCTTCTCACTCAGTGACTCCTCTCAGTGCCACAAAATCCCGCAGGGCTCCAGGGCACCTTCCAGGAGCAGGACTAGACATTCCTCCTATCCTAAAGGTACAAATGCACAGAAACCATCACATCCTCAATTATGTTTATTTTTGAAAAGAGAAGCCATAAAAGACTGGAGATCTGCCTTTAGTGGCCAAGTCTTCAAGGCAGGGCTGAGGAGCAGATTCTCGCTCTGCTTTCAGCTCTGTTTACAATCTGCTTACCCAAACTGATGGTGTCTGTCATCTCAGCTGTCACCTCCAGATGGAGCCAATCGGTACATTTACAGAATTGCTCAAAGCTTGCTTTCTCTTCTCCGAGATTTCCCTCCAAATACAACAGCAATAAGTTTATTATTCTTACAATATATAACCTGCATAATTCCTATCATAACCTCATGAGGCAGTTTTACTGTCAGAGGTAACAATCTTTTGCCTTGATCTCAGATCACTCTGCTCCTCAGAGGTGACATTGCAGAAGATGTCCTCAGCACATGCTTTAGGAGACACTAGGTAGAGAACAAAAGTCCCAGGTCAAAAAGCCAGTGTCTGGAGGACTCTCTGTTGCTTTAGCTTTTCTGCTCTTTGTTTTCCAATTCCATTCGTAGAAGCTGACAAGTGAGGAACTTTTCTTCTTCCTTCTCTGCCAGATGCATGTCTTGATACAGTTATGCGGGGATGATGCTTTCTGCTGTTTTCTGGCATCCAAGTGCCTATATAAGGCAAAAACATCCATGATCTTCACTTCATGGCTTTCACGACAAGGGCAGAATTGTGTTTCTAACAGTTCTGACCCACAAAGACAGAGCATTGGCCATGCAGGTCCCATAAAGTGTAATGACCTTCATTAGCCACATAGATATAGATTGTATTGATATGAGATAGGTACTGATAATATGCATCATCTTCCCATGCTTGTCTTGCACTGTGTTAATTAACCTGTGGCTACACCAGTTTTCAAAACAAGGTATCCTAGGCAATTGTTATTAGAAGTAACTCAAAAAAAGTGATATGCTGAGCTCAGAAAAGGCCTGGAAAATCTGAGAGAGCCTTCCACAAACAGAATTAAGTCATTAGAGATGGTGAGAGCAGAGTTTTACAGTAGCAGAGGATTAGCTAGGAAATGTATTATAGCCATATGGATCTCCCTGCATTCTCATTCTGTCCTGCACCCAAATA
The DNA here is from genome assembly GCA_013401275.1 of Pandion haliaetus. NCBI lineage: Eukaryota > Metazoa > Chordata > Aves > Accipitriformes > Pandionidae > Pandion > Pandion haliaetus. The sequence goes on from VYZV01010809.1 coordinate 10,740, forward strand.
CAAGTCTCTTTCAGAGAGGATAAGCCCAGCTGGGGAGAATGTGGCCGTTTTTTCCTCATCTGGTGCATGGCGAAAGTGTGCCCAATACAAGTATGATCAAGGTGGAAAGTGAAGAGCTCCCAGGGTAATAGCAGGCCTACAGTAATAGCCAGAGTGGTATTTCTAAGCTTTTGTAATGGGTACATCATACTGTGTTCTTCCAGATTAGCACATCAGATGTCCACGCATGTCAGCCCAAGGAGCAAACTCCACTAATCGACGAAGGCAGCATGTCCAGGTGCCAGTACTGCCTGTGCTTCACTCTATCTCTCCATAGCTGTCGTGGCAGTCCTGGCACAGTCTTGTTTATTTTCTGTATGCCCAGCAATTCTTGTTGCTGTCCCAGCTCCATTCACTTCCCCGTGTTCACCCTCCCTGAAGGGCTGGGCAAGATAGTGACCCTTCCTAGAGCAGGATGCCAGCGCTTCCCTGGCCGTGAGTCACTGGGGGACGGGAAGTGGCTTCACACCAGCCATTTGCACCTAGCTCAGGGCTCAGGAGCATCCTGGCCTCAGCAGCAGAGCAGGTCAGGATCCTCCAGTTTTCCCTGGTGTAAGACTGCTCCAGAGCATGCAACACAATGGTTTGTGTTTGTCACCTGACAGGCCAATCAAATATCTGGTCCTTCTAGGTCCATGCCTCCAAAGAGTCCCATGGAAACTGCTGGAGTTACTGGAAAGAATACAATATTCTTATTCAGTAGAAACTAGCAAGGTACATATTTAATATTCTTTGTTTAAAACAAGTCAGCAATTTCATGAAGCAGTTTCTCATCATATTCTGCTTTCCTAGCTTAGCACAACAGATGTCCCCTCAGCTTCGGAAAACAGCTCTCCCAAGATAACCTCCCAAGATGTCTTTGTGTAACCTAAAACCTGGCTGACGTGACCCAGTGTAGCTTTCAAATGGATTTGTAGGCTGTACTATATATGCTAACTGTATCTTATTCTCTTGGCTAACTTAACATTTACAGTATTTTGACACTCACAAAAGCATTAGGGCATCCTAATACTTAATTATCAGAGCTTGGCCTTGTAGGACTCTTAAACTGCATGGTATCGATGTAACAGTCTTATCACCTCGTCTACACACACTCCCAGCTAAAAGATGAATGCACTACGGGTCGATTGCTTTTATTACTCATTAACACAAGGTGGTCTGTGCTCTCCTTAAAGCCAAGCCATTATGTTACAGAGAGCGACAGAAACTACTGCCAGTCTTGGGAGGATCATAGCTGTTTTTCATCCATCTACCTACGAAACCATTCTTGCAGCAACACCCCAATGAGGTCGCAGTCCCGTGAGCAGGGAAGGGTTGCGTCCTGCCTTTATTTCCGCAGTGTCTAATATATAGTGTAGCAGAGGGCCTTAAGCAAGAGGGAAGTGGTGATGCTGCACATTAATGTATGAAATATGGACCTAACTGCAAGCAAGCAAGCAGTCAGTGGTGCGACTGTTGTGTTCAGGGCCAGGGGCTTGTCCAACTGGCATGGCTCAGGAGCCAAAGGTGATGGAGAGCTTCATGAGGGGTTTCCCTAAGAGCTCTTCTGTTTCTGTGGAAGACTCCATGGGCTTGTCTGCCCAACCCTTCCCACTCCTCCCTCCTGATTGTAACCCCTCCATTTTCCTGCTTCATACACCACCATCCATGGCCTCTAAGTGTCTTCATCTCCAGAGCAGTGCTTCTTGCACATGAAATGCGTACACACATGAATTATGGAGCAGTGTGTCAGTTGTAATGTACCACTTCAGCCATGCTCATATGGCCACAAAACCCTAGGATTTAGCTTGGAGTTAGCTTGGTAACCCCAAGGAAAACAGTAAGTCTTCTGAGCAACCTGTGACTTTTCAAGCAGGCAATATATAGGATTAAAAGAAAACAAGAAAGCAAAGGCATTTTCTAGTAGATATGAGCTTAAAGGATCGGGAAGTAAAAACTCTGTGTGTGTGTATGGACACTATACACACAGGTATGATGCTTGCATACACTCCTTTAAAACAGTTTTTCAGTCACTCCAGTGCAATAAATAATATAATAAGCATTTCAATACAGTCTTTTCAGGCTCTCAAAGTACCATGCAACTTCTCTTCAGTACAATAAATTCTGTTTTATAGCTGCCTATGAAATCCCACACCTGAGAAACGAATGATCTCAACAATGTATTACTAACCCCATTGTAGAGCTGGGGAAATGGAGGCACTAAGTGCCTTAGATGGAGAGTGAGGAGTCACAGCCCCACTCCTCTTTAATACCCGGGCAGCACTCTCTGCATGGGTGTGGTAAGATCCTTATCGGTGAAAACATGCGTGACCACTCGGGTTTCCTGAAAGCAGCCACCGAGAACACACAGTGCCGTCGCTGCATACCAGCTTCACGCAGGCGTGTATAGGCAGAGGAGCTGGGCAGTGAATTAGACACACCTTTTCTCGGCATGTCAGTAGTTCCAGTCAATAGCCCTCGTCCCCAAGCACCCCGGGGGCTGTTGATGCACTGCCACGTCCCAGCGGCGTCATCCTCATCCGAGCATGTGTTTCCCAGCACGAGCCTGAACTTTCCCGTGCTCTGATGGAAAGGCGATAAAATGTGAGTGAAGCACAAGGTCTGTGTCACTAATAGCAATCGTGCAGGAAGGGTGAATATTTAGCTCTTTCCACAGTACCAGAGAAAAGCAAAGGAAGCAAGGTCCTGTGGTGGAAGTGCTTTGCATTGTGTCTGTGCTCCAGCAGCTGCTTCTCAGAAACTCGGCTCACCTTAGCCTAAGTGAGAGGGGCTGTCTGTCGTACGTGCGCTTCATCCTGCAGGCTCTCCTGGCTGAAATCCAGCCCCTCTTGTGACTCACTTAACAAGAAACATCCGCTTCAGACCTCTGTGCTCCTCGCTCCCATTCACCAACCTTCTTATCAGAGAGTGATGAAAGACCCTCTAGGAGACTCATCGAGGGGGGATAAAAGTAACTACTGGGTTAGAAATGCAGTTTGGTAACAGGGTGTTTGATCTGCTATAAAAAGGCAAGGAGGGCAAGAGCTCAGGCTCAGAGAAAACAGTTGCTGCTGTGATTCATGGCCCACAAGCATGGGACAGTTTTGGGACCTGGCTAGGTGAGCGTGGGTCCGATTTGGGTATGGGATCTGTGAGGAGTTTCCCTGCAGAGCTCTGGGGCTGCAACTCTTTTGAATCAGTGACTGCCTACCTGCCCGTCACCAGTCCCTCACCACACCCTCACTGTCCCCTTCTGTTTAATACCCAGCGTCCAAGCTGCCCAGAGCTGATGCAGAGTGACCCCCAGGGCTCTGCGCGCAGATGGGCTCCAGCAAGGGGGAGAAGCCAACTGAAAACACCCCGAAGACTCCCACAAGGCCACCCTCTCACCCCAGCCCTCTCTCTGCACGAGGATGGAATGGGGCAGGGATCCCTCTGCCCCTGCCACTAAGAAAACTAGTGTGAGCAGAGCCCCTCATGGCTCACATACACCCCATCACCCTCTGCCTTCGCCTTGCAGCCAAACTGTGCTATAGGCTGGAGGACTAAACCATGGAGGAAGAGGAGGGAGGAAGGGGAAGGACAGCCTAACCCTTGACGGGAACTCCCTGAGGAATAGGGAGACATGGGCAGAGCTGCAGTCCCAGCCCTGGGACAGGGGAAAACAGTGGGTGATTCCAGCCTCTGGAGCTCATCTCGCCCAAGGCATTTATATAGGGAGTGTCTTTAGAGGCCTCCTCTCCTCTCTCCTGCCCTGTCCTTTCTCCCACATCGGAGTTTCTCTGGGCACTAGGAGAGGAGAGCACAGCATGTCCTTTCCTTTATCCTATTCTGTCCCTATTCTGCCCTGGTGGTCATGGTTCACATAGGGTTCAGTTTTCCTTTCTGTTCTTTATGGTGATGCGCTGTTCCTCATCTGAGCTCTCCCAAAGGAGACCATCCCTCCGCCTGCTTCTGGTTTAGGTTTCATTTGCACCTTCTTTGGCAACGGCACAGGGTGTGGGCTCACCTGAGGTCTTCCAAATCACCCATCAGCCAAGCCTCTGTGTACATCGGGCTTAAGGAAGAATTTTCATGAGCAAAGAGAGACACAGATGTGAGAGAAACACCTCCAGCCTCTGGCCTCCAGCCAGATAACTGGGGTTTTAACTCCCTCTAGGCATTGAAATAATGACCTTGGGTTGCCAATGTGCCCTCCCAGTCCTAACGATAAAGGGTGTGTTAGAAAGTCCAGGGGAGAAGCTCCTTCTCTCCTCTGCCTTGTACACATGCACATGCACAAGCTCTGCTTCCAGTGTTGATGGGTCTTGCACTTAGCAAAGGATTTTCAAGAGTTTCATTCCCACATAGGCACTAGAGTAACTGGCCACATTTAAAGACTTCTTTAAATGTTTGACGCTGCTCCCCACTGGAAAATCCAGCCATGTGTGTCACAACAGCAGCTACTGACTGCTTCAGAAATACCTGGCTCTGATTTCAGCGTCTTAAAGGGGACTGAAGCATATTGAATATCAGTACTTACAAATCCTATCTTACTGCTCCTCTCACTTTCCAGAGGCAACTACTTGCTGGAGGACGGCTGTACAGTGTCAGCAAATCCGTGAGGATGCTGAGCAATTGTCCACTGGTTCTGGCCTGTCATAAGATTTTCTACAGCACAGTAATCCATGTATCTCGAATTGTTCCAATACCCAAGTACATCCCCAAAAGGTTATGTCAAATAGATCCCCAGAGGAATTACTAGCAAAATGTGCAAGAGACTGTTCAGCAACCCCAAGAGAGACCTGACACCTCATCCCTTAGCCTTTGTGTTGCCCCTGAACAGTCTGATCTACAAATCATGCAGCAGTTTGTGGCAGAGCCTTTCTAGGAAGGACCCTGGATCACAGTATCTTCCTAGCACCAGCTTCCTGACATGTCATAAGGGCTGAGGAAATGGATAGAGGTTGTGGTCCAGGCACAAAAAAGTGAGACATAGCCATATCCTGTAGTGGGAATCTTTGAGCAATCTCTAAAATGCTGACTATGGCTTGGGCTTTTCCTTGACATGAAGGTTGCCCCAAAACCACACTCACAGGTACTTGAGCTTAATGGCTTAGCTTCTCACTGGGTGAGCAACATAAGTGGTGGTAACTCTGTCTTCATGGCAATAACTGTCTTCAGTATTGGCTTAACAGCAGTTCCTGCGGAGGACTTCAGATCTAGTCATCAGGCATCCTCTCTTCTTCCTCCTATTTGTTTCTTATTCCAATGCCCTCTCCTTCCTTCATCTGATTTCAGGAAGAACGACCTGAGGTTCTTCCAAAGAAGAAAATTTTTCAGTGGTGATCAGATTCTTCACTTACCAATCTCAGGAAATTAATTCCAGAACTAGGCCATCAAGCTCATACATGAGCACAGATACCACCCATCACTGAGTCCCTGGTGGAGACTTCGTGAGATATGGGTAGAAATGTGATCCCTGATATAACTGAACTGGTCCCTGGAGGATCAGGACCAAGACCTTGCAGGTGTCAGGAACACAGTAAGAGCAAACAGGATGGCTGGATGCCAAGGGTTAGATCTTCACAGAACCCATTCCCTGGAGGAGCTGAGAGACGTTTTTCTAATTGCACTTAGAAAACTCTTGCATGGATGGTACCGGGGATGAATTTTATCTCGTCAGGACCTTGGTACACATCTCTCATGGCTCATGCACTAAGTATGACCCTCACACACACATACATTTGCCTCCCTCTGCCTCTCAGTCAGGCCTGGGTCTCACTTATTCTCATTGCTCCTCCTCTCCTGCCCTGGGACTCCAACACCAGAAGCTGCTGTGCTCCACCTGGCCGTAGTGGTAGATGGTGGGAAAAGTGGCCACATTTACATGGTTGACCCTCCCAACAAGGCACACTCTCCACCTGCCACTTCACTGTTGAGCCTCTTCCCCAGATGCCCCACCACACCTGTCCCATCATCTGACAACATCATTAGTTTCATACATTTTCAGAAAGACGTTTGTTGATGATATGACATAGAGCTACCTTCTACTGACAGCATGCAGAAGCAAATTTAATAACTCCCTGCTTTTCCCACCATTACCTCTCTAGTACTGTGAAACTCATTGTTTCCATTAATTTAATTGTGTCTGACTTTTGTTTTCTATCTGGCCTCTGGTACAGAATGTCCAGTGAAAGAACAATCCTAAAATAGAAAAATCAAAAGGAAAATAAATCCTACCATATGGGTCAAATCTCTTGGCCTCCATGGGATGGGTTTCACGCCATGGAATCTCAATCAGAGCTTCCAGTATCACTTTGGTAAACAGCACGTGAGCAGCTGAATGCAGGACCACCTTTATTTCTCAGCAGCTTTCTGTCTTGCACAGACAGGCCCAACAATCTGGGAGCTGTGGATAATGACACACACGGTGCAGCTTTACACATGCCGAAACCACTTGTTTACAGATGGGAATGATTTCGGTGTTTTGAGGCATTCTGAGCAATAGTCTCGGACCTTGTGGTCATTTGTGGGTTGCCGATTTAGGAGAGGAGAAAAAACAAAGGCAACAGGTGGAAAACGAGAAGCCAGGGAGGAGACACAATCCCTTCCAGAGCTCACACCAGAGCATGGTTTGGAGGAAAAGCCAGGAGTTCAGCCAGCCTCCAGCCTCATGCAACTTCAGTGTGTTACATATAAGCACATTTTAACTAGAGCCAGATGAAATCCATCATGTGAAGAGTAGAGTGAAACTACTCCCAAAACTGTAGCTTTATTACAGCCGGTGAGGAAACATGAATGTTTGAATGACTGCAAGAAGAGGGTTGATTATTAACTCGGTTTATCTCCAGCAGATTAGGAATTCCTGGTCATGTCTGCTGACAAAACACAGAGACATTTATGGTGTTTCTGACCCCCAACATTTGAGAAGGAATAATTCATACAGCCCATTTCAAATCCAATTTTCACAATATATTCCCTGTGTGTAGTCAGTATCAAATAAGACCCGTCAGTCCTTCTAACTGATGCTGTCTCCAACAACCACAAATTTCAATTCCAAAGAGGAAATCTGAGCTTTCTGCCTGGAAATGGAGACTTCAATTCAGGTGTGCAGGGAAAAACTCTGATTTTGGTGCTATTCACTATCCTGTTACCTTTTAGGCAATAAGAGTCATTTGGAGGAGGTCTTCTCCAACAACCTTTTTTAAAACTTTGTACTGAATGGCAGTCCTGCAATAGTGAGCAGGTTGATGAAGGGTTAAGCTGTCTTTGTGCTGCTGTGCTCTGCAGCCCTGCAAGCTGTGATCTTTGGCTGCTTCAGCTGCTACCATGGTCAAACACAACATCTGCCCCTCACTGCACACTGAGTTGGACACAGTCCTGACTAATCCCAGGGAAGATTTGCAGCTGTCTTAGATCCTCCTGACATCTGGGCAAAGACATCTGGGCGCTGCCTGCAAAACAGTGCTTGGAGCTAAGGTTCAGCAGGGGTGTTTCTCCTCGATGGATGGGGGAGTAAGTAGGAGAGACAGAAGAAAAAGCAGCCTGCAGATAAACAACAAAGTAATTTTAAGGTTTTTCTAGACAGTGTAAACCAGAGCTAAATGCATGTGGTCCACCAGTCTGCCCTTTTTCCCCAGAACCTTGGGGACATCAAGTGAAACAGCAAGTCATAAGGTTCAAAAGAAACAAGATGTTGTCTTTTCCTGTGAAACACAGAGTAAACCTGCAAAACTCCTTGCTGCAGGATGCTGCAGGTGCCAGAAGTTTCAAAAAAAACAAACAGCCAAATTTATGGAGGAAAAATCAAGTGAGCAAAATTAAAGTTAAAAGTACTGGCACTGGCTCAGTGCCACATGGATCAGGGTGGGCTGTAACACTTTTTGGGGTAGTGTCACTATGTGCTTGTGTTATTCCCTGGCTCTACAACTGGCTGCCACCAGAAGCAGTGGGCTGGGCTGGTGTTGTCTGGCCTTTCCTATTTTCTGGTCCAGATGTGGAGCTTGTGTCTTCGCTCTGAAACCAGGATCGTGCAGCTGTACCAGCTCTGCACACCTGCCCATACTTATAATAACTTATAATAACTTATAATCAGAATGATATGTTTCCCCCTAATACATCAGGTTTAGCTCAAAGATGAATTCAGGGCAGCCCGGGGGCCAGCTTTAGGGGATGTCAGGACAGAGGATCACACACGACCCCATGCTCTCCAAACATAGGCATTGCACAGTGAGATCTTCCCTGCGAAACATCTGAGAGAAGAGGAAACCAGCCTGGTTTGCAAGGCTTGCAAGTCCTGGCAAGCATTACAGTTTGTTTTTGCCAGAAAAGGAAACAGGTATCGTTTACTACCCACAGAGCACAAATCTCTGCTGAGTACGGAGGGGAGGTTGCTCGTCTGACTAACAACACCCAAAGGAGTACCATGACCAAGATGTTAAGCATTTGCTTGGTACAGCAAGGACTGTTGCACATGAGGACAATGTCTATGAACAGTTAGAGGAGGCTGTCTACCTGCAGACTAAAACATCCCAGTTTGATTTCAGTAACTGTCTATATACATGCCTCTTTTCACTTGATCCTACTTTTGTAAAGGGCAAAAAATGAAGACTCACATGTTTACTTAAGAACAGGCCGGTCATTAAGAACTGCCAGTACTGGAGTACCTTTAGCCTAGAGAATACAGAGGAGATTGCAACATCTTGGATAAACCCAGGTCTTTCAAATGAGATTAATGAGCTGAAGGAATGGTATTTCCCCAAAAGTCAGGTAGAAAAAAATAGATGAAAATAGAGTGAAAACTCTTTGGAACTACCAGTGAAAGAAAGAATCTTAGGCAGAGGAGGAAAGGCAGTGATTACTGATTGAGTAAAAATAGGGTTTATTTTGCGCATTGAACCAGTGCAGCAGATCATCTAAAGAAAAGAAATAAGATATTTCATATCTCAAAGAAAGGAAGTCCAGAAAAGGAGATTCGATGCTCTTAGGGATGCTGTAAAATTCTTCACGAATTCCAGAGCACTGAGAACACTGATGAGTGATGAAGGGGGAAAGCAGAGTTTCAGTGTTTATCTTGCTGTGTAAATTCCTTGTGATGTCCACAGAAAGAGTTGCTGAGTTTTTAAATCTGTCATGAAACATGAGTAATAAGTATCAACCTCAAGTTGTCCCTGGAAAGCAAAATATAAATTGGGGGTTCATGAAGCTGAGACTCTGTGCAGGAGGTGTTTGTATGGGTTGTCAGGGGTGTTCAATGGTCAGAGACACGAGCAACTTGTCTTCAAGTTCTCACTTCCACAAAGCAAGATGCAGGCACAGAACCTGTGCCTAGAAAGTGTGCACAAAGGCACAAGGAAGAGCCTGTGCTGCAGCCTGTGTGGACTATGGGAGGTCCAAGAGCACATGGGTGTATCTCAGTATTGTCTTTCATCGGCTTTGTTTGACCCAAGACCACTCTGTCATACATTCATCCAGTCACACTGCCCAGTGAAGCACCCATTAGGGACAGAGGAGCAATGGGATGGCTGTGCAGCCCCTGAGGAACACAGCACCCATCTCCAGGCAGCTGTAGACTGTAATCCCACAGCACCCTTCACAGAATAAGGCTACCTTTGGTCTAAGCGCCATGGCCTTCTGGAAGGGAAAAAAACTGAGGATGTATTGTGTCCTACTGTATGTCCAAGCAGTCAGACTCACACTATGGACAGATTTGGCACAAACTGGTCCAAAGGTGCCACCAGGACACACCCAAGCCCAGCTTTTCCCAAGTAGAGGGTGGGCATGGATTGCAGTCCTTCCAAGAGCCAGCAGCATGGTCAGAGTGCTATGTCATACAGCACATGCCTGCATGCCTGCTACATGCATCTCCTCAAGACCACTCTTGATGTCCCTCCCAGTGCAAGTGCAATGGGATTGTTACCACCCAGGACTCCTCCCTGTACTTTCCTAGAAGGTTCAGTAGAAAGCCCAAGTTCTTCCCACACAAAACAGCTCTGTTCCTCCTCCGGGCTGCTCGGAGCCTGTAGCCAAAGGATCTAAACCTAAAAGTGTCCTTGGAACTTGTACCCCTGTCCAGAGCTGACATTGCACTGCAGGAATCAGTGAGGAGCTGCCTGATCTGTCTGGGGGGTGGCAGGAGGGTCAGTAGAGGGCTGAGTCAGTTCAGCATGCTGAAGCACCTGGGAACACTGCACATTCCTTTGCTGATGGACATTATCGGACTGATATGACTACCCAGACATCAATGATCAAATCCAGACATTCCTAACCCTGCTGTCAGGTTCGCATGAGTTTCTGCCCTGCCTTTTCATCAGGCAAGGAATTGTTCCTCCCAGGGACCAGCTCCAACAGCCAGCGCCATGCTGGTTTCTCTACTCCCTGTAACAGAGTTCTTGATGAATACGCAGAGAGATGCATCTGCTTTGTTATCTCTGCATTGCCAAAGAAAACTTTGCTGCTTTCCTTTTCTTCACTCCCAAAGCTATAAAACTGGAGTCCACAGAGACCCAGGAAAACACCATTTCTTCAGCTGCAGATTCACAGCTCCCTAATTCCTTCAAAAGTGAAAAAGGACATAACTGGAAAAGTTTGCTACCAGGTAACTATGATGGATTTCATCACACCAGCACTGCTGCTGGGACGTTGGGGACCGGCAGCCGCAAGTGTTTTCAGAGCAAACCAGCCTTGCTTTGTCTCTGCCCGGTGTGGTGAGATTGCGGTTGCTTTTCTCCCCTTTGACCCCCCAGCATTGCGCAGGACTGGTCAGGTAATCACGGGTCTGTTTGTTTGTCTGTTTGCAAATCTCAGGAAGCAGCTCCAGCAAAATCTCCTAAGTCATCAGAATGCAGCAAACCACGGTGTCAAAACAATACAATCCCATCCCTACCTCCAGGAGGACCTTTATCAGTAATTATCACCTGTTTATCTCAGAGACTGGGATTACAACAGGTCCAGGCTGAACGTCCCCTCCATCCAGCCCATGGTGAAGGCAGGCAGCACCACCCAGACCATGCTGTGTGCTCCCAGGGCCCGCTGAAGGAGACAGTATTTCCTCACTTTGCCTGTTCTGAGTCCAGATCTGTCAATATTCAAATATTCACGTAGGAGAAAGGGAAACTATAGTAACTGGACAAATACACACCTAAGAAAGAGAACACTCCTTCCTGCTCTGTAATGCCCTTGTTCAATAAACATTCACTGGGCTCACTGAAGCATCCAAAAATCAAAATTGCTCTTTTAAGAGAGACCCAGTAATGCAAAGATATACAGCACATCATCCTTATTAAAACGGCAGGTTCAAAAGTTTGGATTTATGGTCCTGGCAGCAATGGTACATGGATGATGAGTGTTTGCTCGGCTGCCTCTTTGAAAGCCCTTTAAAATCATAGTATTGATAATTTCCATGACTTCTCTATTGCTTCCTCTGCAGCAGTTTATTCCCACGTGTGCTGCGTGCCCAGGGAGCCGGGCAGTGAGTCTGCCAGGTGGGCAATGCTCCCCCTGCCCTTGCCTTGCAGTGGTGGCACTGGGGTGGGCTGGGGAAGGTGGGTCACACAGGCACCAGCAGGACGGGTGGGACTGGCACAGCACGATCTCCACCTTTCCCATGTCTTCACCGAAAAAGGAAGCTTATAGCTCTGGCTGGTAAAGGGCAGCAGCAGGCAGCAAGACCCAAGGAAGGTGAGTGTGGGTTCATGCTCTCAGGGCCCCCACCTCTAGAAGGGGGAGACCCACGAGCACAACCAGGGCACCTTTTGGAGGTGCCAAAACCTCCACGGCTGCCAAAGCATCCCCCCATCGGCCCGTGGGGGACAGAAAGAACAGTTCCACCAGCGTCTTCTCCAGGGGCAGTGAGGGGGAGGGTGGGCCCCCCGAGCGCTGTGGGTCGGGGCGAAACCCTGAAGGGGAGGGGGGGTGTCACTCTCCGGGGGCGGCGTTCTGGTGCCCCCCTCACCCCGGGGATGTCGACACCACCCCCGACGCTGCGCCCCGGGGACAGGGAGCAGCAGCAGCGAGGGCGGAGGAAGGCGGGTGGGTGCGAGGGGCCGCGTCCCAGCGCGGAAAAGCCCGCGGGGCGGGGCGGGGGCGCGGCCGCCAGGGGGCGCCCTCTGCGCGGCTTTAAAAGCTGCGCGGGGCGGCGCGCGGGCGGCAGTGCGGTGCGCGGAGCTGGTCGTGGTCCCTCGCTCCCCTCGCAGTGACCCTCCGCCGGCGCGGAGCAGNACATGGCCAGCGGGGGCCTGCAGCTCCTGGGCTTCGTGCTGGCCTTCCTGGGCTGGATCGGCATCATCATCAGCACCGCCATGCCCCAGTGGAAGATGGCATCCTACGCGGGGGGCAACATCGT
>VYZV01010809.1:26542-57982 GCA_013401275.1 Pandion haliaetus
GGGCGCAGAAAGGAAGGGTTCATGCTTAGGTTACTGCTGCTCTGTCCTGATGGTGGGGGAGTTGGGAGGGTGGACCAGGGAGGGACAAAGCTATGGTACGAGGGACAAATGTGTCCAAATTTTTTGTCACCTCTCCATCTTTAGATCTGGAGTAAGCAGGTAGAACCTGCTGGTATCTGTGTTTTTCATGTGGGTTAAGGGTTAATTTTCTCCCATATTTCTCAATCCCTGTTCCTTCCTCATGAAAAATCATGATCGAGTGATAAAACAGTCTTTGTGCCATGCTTTGAGAAGGTAGAGGGTTACTTGGAATGCCACCGAGGCTGTTCCTGTGCTGTGCCGTGTTGTGTCTGCAAGGGGATGGGAGTCTGTTGCAATGCACTGGCTTTGTTGCTCTACAAACAGCTTCTAAGCAGCTTTACTAGCTAGTGTTACTATGTGTTACTAAATCTCTTGGTAAGGGAATTTCCAGGCCTTGTGGGAAAACAGGCTACCTAGGTCTCCTCTGACCAGGAATCTGGAAATGGTGGTACTGTGTGTTGCCTATCTTACCAGCAAGGTTTCCACGCTGTTTGAGCGACTGCAGGAGGGCATTGAACCTTATTTTTTTTGGGGTAGGCAGAGTACAAGGCCACTGCCACCTACTGAACTTGCCTCTTTTGCGCTGGACATGCAGTGAGGACTTTCCAGCCTTCCCATTTCAGCAAGAAACATGACCCTGTCTGAGTCTGCATTCTGCCCAGATGCCTCTGTTCAGTGTTACAGACCTGTGGGGAGGTGCCTTGAGGGAGTCCAGACTGGAATATCTGATGGTGATGGGTGTGCAGGGACTTTTCAGAGGCTGGTAAGGGGGGGTGAAGGCCTCCAAGCCATTAGCAGGCTCTTGGGTCCAGCCAGAATGACTGCAAAATGGGAGATGTTTGCTGGCTACCTCTGAAGCTGGTTTTGCTTGCTCAGATCTTCATTCCCTTGCCTGCTGCACAAAAGTAACTTTCACATGCTGGCAGGGCAGAACAGCAGGATCTTGGATCCCACTCCTTTCAGGACATTCAGCATTCATGAAACCCCAGTGTCAAGGCTTTGAAGGCTGCTGATTTCTCTTGAAGGTGGGCAGTGTAACATGCTTCCTACACTACAGAGGTACTTGTAACTCCTGGGGAGCTTCCCGGGTAGAGATTAGAGGGAGTAGCACAGCATCTGTTTCACCTGTATTCCATCATCACTTGATTGCATGGAGGCCCATGGGAAGCGAAGGAAAGGAAAAATCCATAGTTCAAATACAAACAAGGCAGTCGATGGGCATCCTTATCAGAAAATAATCTGCACACAGAGCCATTCATTACACTAATTTTGCATTACAAAAATCCCATGGCGTTACAAAAATCCCATGGCATTTTCTCAACAGCTTTTCTATAATGTAGGTGACATAAACAGAATAAATAAGGAAATGTGATGACAGGAAAAACCTCAAACATATGCTGGTGAAGTCCTGTTTTTTATAACTAAGCGATTGCCAGCAATTACTTTTGTGTCAGGTAACCATAGTTGTGGGAAGGAAAAGTCTTATGTAGGCTTCAGATAAACTGCATCATGTAGTCTGTGTCCAAACCCACTAACAATAAGTCAGAATTTTTTGTTAGCGTGTTTTAAAAAAGTGGGTTTCATTATGCAAAATGGGTGTGAGTGGCTGTGTCATTTTTGAGGACTTAGAGTCTTCTATGGCTTGCAGAATTCACTTTTGTGGTTAACCATCTTCAGTAGTTTTTAAGCCTCTCTTCAGTACTTGCTGCTTTCTTGCTATATAAGCTTTTCAGGCTGGGTCTCTCATTACTTAACCAGCAATAAAAAGTCTTGGCTTCTGAGTCAATAGTGGTTTATATTGACAAAATACTGCTGCCATCTGACAGCTGTTGTTTGGTGCCAGGCCAGTTTGTCTTGCCTGGTACAGGACTCTCTTTTTCCCCAAGGTCTCCTGAGACTGGCCAGGCTTTCGACAGCCTGGTGTATCATGTGGGAGGCTACAAGCACTGGGCTACCTATTCCTATTGGCGAGACAGTTGCAACAGCAAGGAGGGTAGAGGAAATCCTGTTTCTAATATGATAAAAGTTGTGAAGTTAAATTGCTGTACAGTACTTCTACTTTTTATTGGTAGCCAGTCCTGTTTAGCAGGTGAAAACAGTATTATACTTATATTGCTTGAGATTTTTAAAGCACCTGAAAAAGCCCATGTGAACAACAGAACTATTATTAAACTAGCTTTCTCAGCTTCTGGATGTGCAGCTTTCATTTACAACACAGTTGTTAATGTCTACATAATAACTAGTAGCTTGTATGATGATTAACCGCAGTCAATGTACTGCACACATTGCAAAAGTGGTAGGAAGACAAAAGTGTTGTCTCCCAGTGTGTACTATGAGGACAGGGCAGCCAGGCTGGTTGGAGGGGAGGATGGTTGGCTAACACAGTCATGTCACGTTAAAACTTCTTGGGGTAAACAAACGGACAGTCTGTTCTGCAAATGCTCCAACCTGTTTTTCTGTTCTACTGCAAGCTTCCTACATGCTTCTGTCCTCTTATACCATGGAACCATATGTAAGGGAGGGGTGAGGACACCAGGAGTTGTCCCTCCAGGGTCTGCTGCTGAAAGCAGGCAGCCCTGGGAAATGCTCACAATGCTGCTTTTTGTTCAGCTGTTTCTGCAAAGCTGTCATGGCATGCATCCAGTTAATACTTGTACATCTTGAGATTTTAGCAGGTTTCATAGCTAGGTCTTCTGAGGTCATAGAAACTTGTTCAAGCATCTTCCTGTGTTTGTCCCTTAGTACTGTGTTTGAAGGTGAGAGGTCTCTTCCCACACTTATAACTAGTTTTCTAGTTGAGATAACATTTCCTATTTTCAACTTCATGAAAAAAACTCTTTCAAAACCCTCTCCTGTAAAGTAATGTCTTCTGCAGCAAGACTAAGCTCAACTTACTGTAGACTCGATGAAACAGATTTGGTACCTCTGCAGAAAATGTTCTTTCCCATGCAAAGTATGAACTAGTGTTCAGGCATTGGCATCTCCAGAGCTGCTGCTGTAATGCACAACTTAGTCTTAAATGTATGGCAGCTGAATTGGTTGCCTGGGTTGTAACCTGTCAGCTGAAGTATTTCTGAAAACTGCCATAGCTTTGGTAAGCTAGAAATTATATTTTGTATGCAATCTCTGACAGAAGAGAGAAATCTCTTTAAAATGTGTTTGGATAATGCTGTTGTGATTTATGCTAAATTGATAAATGGCTTTGTAAATGGGTTTCTGCAGTTGGGGCAGCAGATGGGTTTTCATTAACACCTGGGTGGTGCAGAGGTGTGTCACCTTTCCCCTTTGAAGGAAGTGAAATGACATTTAGCCAAGCTGATTGGGGGATTTTTCCCAAGAAAGCCAAGACTTTTCTTAGTGTGTCACTTCCTATTGATCTGAATATTACCTTTTTATTGTATTGTTTTTAACTGGTTTTGTAATTATTTACAGACAATAAGGTTGTGTGTGTAGAGATAGATTCGGATCTGTTTTAAAGCAGTACTAGAGCCTGATAGCCTGTTGTTGGTGTGGGTGACAAGAATTTTAAGAAGCTGCAGAGGATAGGTGTGCGGCTGTGCTACCCTCTTGGCCAGTATCAGATGTGAACTCCTGTCTGTGTTTCAGGTTGAGCCAAAGAGCCTGTTATAGCATAGGCTCTGAGTTCTCCATACCAGTGCTGACTGATGAGTTTGCAGGTGCTCAGTCATAGGCTTAAATCTTGCAGCTACAGTTGCCCAAGCTTGAAGTGCTTTGCAGAGCTCTAGCAGAATGCAGTCAGTGTGCTTTCTGAGGGGTGAGCTCCAGGCTTGGGAACAGATTCTGGTGATACTTTGCTAAAACTCTACATGTGTCACTGCTAGATAACCTTATGTGTCAGGGGACACTTTTGCCTTGGTTACAGCATGCTCCTGGGAGCTTGTTCCCTTGATTAACCAGCCCTGTTTGTTCCCAGATTTTAACAGGACAGTATATTAAAATCCATGCTGTTCAAACAAACCTGACTTGCCAGGCAATAATGCTCAGGCTCTTATTTCACTGCTATTCAGGTGTTTTGTCACCTGAGGTTTTTTTTGGTAATGACTTTATATCCTTATTTTCTTTCTCCATTGGTATCAAGAAAATCTGAATTCAGTATCTCATGTACTTAGGGTTAGTGTGCCTATGCTTTCAGATGAGTCAACAGAAAACCAAATCTTGGACAAAGTACATTGAGTCTGTCTGCTCAAATACAACCCAGGCAAATACAACCCTTGGCTGTAGGAGGCATTACCCCTGCTCCGATTCCTGAAAAGCACAAGAGGATCTTAAAACATTTTAATATCTTTTGAGTCTAATAAGCTAAATAATTTTGGTAGAAAAACAGCCCCTATTTTTCACTTGGCTGGGAAAATCCTGTTTCTGTTGCAATTGTATTTTTGTACCCTCGGGGACTCTCAAACTGAGGATTTAACACAAAATATCTAAATCACCACTGAAGTATTTGTATAAAAGACAGGTTTTGGAAGTGTTGGGCAATAAAGGGGCCTTGCTGTCTGCTGTGGGACTATTCATATGTATGGCACTATTCATATTAAAACATGTGCCTAAATGCTTTGTCAAGGTAGAGCCTAAATCTGAATACTTCTTTTGATAAACAGATATGTCCTTCCAACTGGGATTCAAATGATCAAGGAACAAAAGATGTCTGAGGGCAATTCCCAGGTCATTTCCTGCAAAAAGCTGCATGCCCTTGTTTGCCATGCATTTTAGAAGAGGCTGAGAGTCCTCTGACCCTGATGCATCGCTGCCTCTGGGAGCTTAAAGCTAAAAAAGAATGTCTTGTTTGGTTGTACCCTGTGTAACAGGGAACAGAGTATTGTGACACATGATTACTGAGCCCGGTAATTTGAGTTTGTATCTTGAGTTTTCTTTGTGGTAACTCAAATCCTAATGTCTTTTAGGCAGTCTGCAGGCCACTCGGGCTTTGATGGTGGCTGCAATACTCCTGGGCCTTGTTGCTGTATTTGTTGCTGTGACTGGCATGAAATGCATGAAGTGCATGGAAGATGACCAGGTGAAGAAAATGCGGATGGCTGTCTTCGGTGGGGTGATCTTCATCATTGCAGGTTGGTAACATACAGATGTGTTTAGTGTTAAATGTGCTATTTCCTAGATGGCATTTATCCTGCATAGGATGCGAGAGGACAGGGGAGGGCTTGCTGGCATTGCTGCAAGAGCATTTTGAGCTGGGAATTCCCTAGCAGACCTTGGCACAGTAGCTGCTGACTATCTGTGGCATCATACGGGTCTCTTGACACTAGCATTATATTTTCTATATGGACTGCATGCCTTCCATCTCTATTAGCAGAGCTGAGTTTGACCTGTACGCCCTGCTTCAGTGAAAGGCTGTCAGCAGTCTTGCTTTTGGTGCAGTGTAACTGTGGGTGACCTCAAATCCTTTCTTAATTTTTCTCCCAACCAGCACTAACAGCTCAATTTCCCAGGGCAGTAGCAGCTCAGCATTGTTCCAGATTCTGCTTCTGTTACACTTATTTTTGCAGTGATTTTGTTGATTGTTTTTTCTTAAGTCATGACATTGTGTTCCCTTCATTTGTAGGTTTGGCAGCTCTGGTGGCCACATCGTGGTATGGCAACAGAGTGGCTCGGGCCTTTTATGATCCTTTTACCCCTGTCAACACCAGGTAATCACTCATTTGATATAACACTATAGTATAGCATGACAAATGCTCACAGGGCTTAGTTTTGAGTAGCAGTGGCTCAAAACAAAGAAGGGAATTTCCTGAGCTAGCTGGGTTGGCTTCAAACTGTGCAGAAAGAGCATTAGGACCAGATCTCATCATCCATGTGGCTCATAAGTCTTGGATTTGTTTTAAGGCAGCATCACTGCCAGAGACCCAACTGCTGTGACTTCTGCAATTTTATCCCACTAGATGTTTAAGGCCTGGTTTGCACAGAGCTTGGCTCTGCTGCAGCTGTGCAGGGTGAGCTAACAGACTGGACTAACCCAGTGTACAAAGCTCTTGGCTTTGAAGGTCACCTGGATCTCAGGCTGCTCCAGACTGCTGCCTTGCAGGAAGCCACTTCCATCCCAATATCCCAATTTCAGCTCCCTTCTGCTTTGTGTGAACATGCTAACACTGTAATCCAGAGGCATTACTTGTAGTATTCACTTTCTTCCTTCTTTCTCCCCCAGATTTGAGTTTGGATCAGCTCTATTCATAGGCTGGGCAGCTGCTTCTCTGGCCATGCTGGGGGGAGCCTTCCTCTGCTGCTCCTGTCCACGGAGAGAAACTTCATATCCACCCACCCGAGGCTATCCAAAAAATGCCCCCTCCACAGGGAAGGATTATGTATAATGAAACAAAGAAGAGGAGCCACCAGCACTGGTAGTGAAAGCATTTTGGAGAGGATACTACAATGCCACTGTCCTGAGCAGAGTTCAGACTCTAGGTTCTGCCTTCCTCTTCTCCCAAAAATGTGTATATTTTTGTAATCCTCTTTGCTACTGGACATCTCCTTTCTCTCCCAGCCCGTGGAGGAAGGCTAGCCTAGGTTCATAGGAATTGCCACTGGAAAGATGAAACCTCCAAGCTTGGGTTAAGTTTAGTATTTGTGAGTAAAAGGGAAAATGATACTGTTTTTTAGATGGATGTTGGTGCTTTTTTAGTTGTTTTTTTTTAAAAAAAAATAGCTGGTAACAATTCAGTCCCATATCCCATTAAGTTAGAGCCCAGTGTGGTGTGTGTAGAAATTAAAGGAACATATATTATATACCAAGTGATGAAACCAATAGCTTAAGGGGAAACAATTTTAGGGAAAAGACTTTACATGTAGGAATGTTTGAAGAGATCTAAAATGCTCTTGTACTGTCTTATTGGCATCTCCAGCACCCTCCTTTCTGTGCCCATTGGCATGGCAAAGGGTCAGACACAACTAAATTGCTGTGACTTAAATTGAAATCTGTAACTGTCCATGCACATGCTGTTGGCCAACAGAAGATGCAGTGTATGGTAGCTTGGCTTAACTGTGTCTCATCACTCTTTTGATAAGAGTGAGCAAAAGGCTGCAAAATTGTGACTACAGAGATTAGCAGACTCCCAAAGCAGCTGCAGGTTTCCCTGGTGCTGGGGAAGAGCTAAAGAAAAATGACTGCCTTCTGTTTTCACTGGGTGTCTCTGGTGGGGCTGTTGCTGCTGTTCCTTAGACACCAAGTGCTGCCAGTGCTTGCTTCTCTGTGTTCCCACCCCAGTACCTAACTGAGCTTGAAGCTTTTATCCCCTTGTGTGTGTTACAGGCCACCTTTTAACACTCTCCTCTTTCCTTAAGTTTTTCTCATTTGGGCTTAGCTACTGATCTCAGTTTGCCTTATGCAGCTAAATGTGTTAAACCAAACTGAATGCACTGCTGCTCCCTGATGTTTCCCCAAGGATACCTCACATGCTGCCATTTGATCCTGTCTTTTTTTCTTGTAAACACTTTCAGTGATGATATGAAGGCAAATTCCAAGGAAACGGACCCAAAGGTTATGGCATTTTCTTTTAATCCAAGCTCACCAAAGAGGAAGAAACTAGCATTTTAAAGATAAAGCCATCCTTGCATATTAAGTCATACCTTTTTTTTTTTTTAAAAGAAACAAGCAGCTTATGAAAGGCTCCTACCCCTTCCTTTGAAACACCCAGTCAGCCACTTGGTGTTTGACTAACACTGGCTGAGGTTGACTGGAGTGAAGCCTTGTAATTCCTAGAAGGATGGTACCAGTTCTCCAAAGCTCAACCTTGCTTTTTCTACAGAAGGAAACTGGTTGCTTCTGACCAGCCTTTATAATTGTGTATGTGTTCAGAGGCATTAGATTTCTTGATTTCCTTCTGCAGACAGGGAGAGCCTCTGGGGATGAGCTATGTACAACCATGGCATTGGTGGTTTGTATAAGCCTTGCACCTCTGTTTGAGCTGACTGCAACATCAAGTTACTAAAAGAAACCAACCAGAGCATTTGCTTCAGACTTGAGTTGATGTTGGCCTGTACTTGGAGCTGGGTCATGTGGCTTCCACTTCTCCATGGGGAATTGCCTGTGCACAGCAGCTGCCTCATGAGACCTCGTCTTAGGAGGTGGCAGCTCAGGTCACATTAAAGAGCTGCTGAAGTCTGTGCTTTTGTATTTGCATTAACCCTGAGCCAGGGAGCAGATGCTTGTATTGGGAACTTGTATAAAGTGTTTAAACAATTTCAATAAATGGACTTTTTTAAGGAAAATCAGACTATTACTTAATTTCTTGGTTTTGAGCAGAA
Organism: Pandion haliaetus; assembly: GCA_013401275.1. NCBI lineage: Eukaryota > Metazoa > Chordata > Aves > Accipitriformes > Pandionidae > Pandion > Pandion haliaetus. The sequence goes on from VYZV01010809.1 coordinate 34,895, forward strand.
CTTGGACAGTGTGCACGGAAGAGAAGAGGGGGCTTGGGCTTTTGGGAGCCTGCCTGCCAGCATGGAACTTGTTTAGCTGTGTGTATCTATAGCAGACATAGGTGGGGACAGATCTTCTGTGGTGAGTCAGGCAGTTGTGGCCTCTGGCAGAAACTCACCCAGTAATCTGCTATGATTGCAGCCCAGGAACCAGAAGGTCTGCTCCTCACCAAGCCAGGCTGCACCCTGGGTGGAGCAGGAAGGGGCAGGGGGAGGGTGGATGGCTCCCTTGCAGGGGAGTGGGAGCTGTAGGAATGGGGAAGGGATGGGGTGTGGGGCCCAGGCGCTCCTGGGAGATGCTCTGTTTCAGCAGTGCTTTGCTCTCTGTAGCTTTATCCAGGGCAGTGTATGTACAGGCTGTGGCTATCTGCATGAGATGGACTGCCTCCAGAGCAGGAAGAGACCTGCTAATCTATATGTGTCTCTTAAAAACTCTTATGTACAATTCCTTGATGTTCCTGGGTTAACAGGATCATGAAGAGGTGGGCCCTGGGAGGATCTATCTCACTCTAAAGCCTCTGTGGGAGGTTATTGTGCTTCTGGCTGTAACAATGAGTACCAGTCAGGTGTACTTTTTTTGCAGGCCAGGTAGAGAATGGTTCCAGCTGGGGATGGTCTCTTCTAACCTGCACTGATGCCTCCCTAGGCTAGCAAGGCTCTATCCCCCATGTTCCTGCCTGGCCTGGAAAACTTTTTCCATTCACCAGGGCTCTTGTGTTCATCCCTTTCATATTTTCAAGTACATCTGATGAGAGGCAAACTTTATTTAAAATATTAAGGTCAGTCAAGGAGCTGCCTCTATTCCCTCTCTCTCCAAGGGCTGTTTGCTTTTGTAATTACAAACAAAAGGAATAGAGCTAATTAGGCCTTGTAAAGCTGGCAGAGCAAAACAGCCAGGCATGTGGCTGGCTGAGTGAGCTTGCAGTGCCTGGAGCAGACTGGTTGCTTGGCATAGTTTGGGGTCTATGGTCATTCTTATTCCAACCTGTCAATTAGTCAAGGATTTCCATTGAGATTAATTTTTTTCCCATGTTTTCATGCTCACGCCCTCTCCAAGGACTTTTGCCAGTTCCACACTGAAGTTTCCTGAGCAGAAGTAAGGTCCTGGACAGCAAAACAGGGAAGGATAGCAATCCCACCTGTAAAATGGTCAGTAGGACTTCTCAGCTGCTGCAAAAATAGGCCACTGTGGGAGGCACAGATCTGTGTGTGAGACAAGCACAGAAGAAGACACAGCCAGAGGCTAGCTTGTTTGTTTCCTATACATTTAGTTTGACAAAATTCACAGCTAAACTTTCATTTGGATAAGGCTTGTGGATTGCCAGCAGGCTGGCTGGAAAGCCAAGGGTGAAGTTTGGGGCTAAACAATCTCATATGATTCATGATCCTAATTCCAGTACAGTGGTGACAAGGGGCAGCATCTCCTCTTACTATCCAGGGATGGGGACAGGAAGTTGGAGGGCTGATATTGCAAGATGTGACCCTGGCCCAGTTAGGACAACTCTCCCTTCACCCTGCTTGGGAAGGAGCTTTCCAACCCTTTTCTCCTGTCTTTCATGTACAATCATGCAATTCCTCTTGGCCATGTTTTCCACATCTCTTTGGCCATCTCTGCTGTACGTTTCATAGGAAAGGAGTAACATGGGTTGAAAACTGCGGGAGAGTTTCCCACTGGATTTAAATCCTTGCATGTGACTGACATTGCTGCTGTTAAAGCCATCTTGCAATGAAATGATGGCATTTGTACAGACAATGGGAACTTTGACTGCTTATTGGCATCTTCTTCCACACCATATTTATTATTCACATGGTGCCAGAGGGAACTTCACTGTCAGTGGGAATTATATGCTCATTTATATTGCTTAGATATTTCAAAGTAAGAGAGCTCAAGATATTTTTGGAATAGCATCAGCCTGTTGGATTTCTTGGCTTCTACAACTCGACAATTTTAAGAAACTGTCCGTGCTAATGCCTCTATCAGATTCAGCTTCTGATTTACACTTGAGCTTCTAATAATAAATCTGCCTTCGTTTTCTGCACTGCTCTGAGCACATATGTATAGTGTATTAAAGCACTGAAAACTCTGACAATGGAGATCCCAGGTGACAGCCAGTGACAAGAAATGTTTATGAAATATTCGTACAAGTTCAGAATCTTTTTAATATAAGGCAGAAGCAGAAATAATGGCATTACTGAGGGAAAGAAGTTAATGCAGCACTTCTGCTTTAAAAGCAAACCCCAGAAATGCCAGTAGCTTCCTGAAGATGCTCAAATGTAGCAGATTTACAAATCTAGATGAGTAACCAGACTGAAAGAGCTCAAGCCTTTGTCCTGAGCATGAAGACGTATGGAATAACTCCAGGGCAGCCAGTGAATTGACAGTGATGTAAAATTGTCTCAGTGTTTTCACAAAAGACATCTAAAAGATGCCAACAATAGCAGCATCTTCTTCCAGGGTCTTACACCTGTGTCTACCTGAAGAGGCATCCCATGGAGTCAGCTCTTTGCATAGTGGCAGGGCTGCAGTCAAATCTTGCAATGTAAGACCTCTCACATGGCCAAACAGTCCTGCCAGCATGGAGCACCCAAGTGCATGTGTATGCCATCAGGATTTCTCCCCTGCAGCATTGTTTGCCTACCACCTTAGCACCCACCAACTGGCAGAGGAGATGGCTTGTGTCACACAGAGCAGAGATATGATTGCTCATCACAGACCTGGTCCAGGTGCACACATTTTTCAGAGGGTGCTGCAGTTTACCCCACCAACCACAGACTCACAACAGCCACGTGTTTCAGCTGAGGCTTTGCATGGGCAACTGACCTGGACTTTCCAAACTGGCCCTTTAATTGCAACACAAACAGCGTTGCAAGGATTTCCTCATTATCCCCATTTATTAGACTCTTCATTCCTTCAATCCCACTGGCTCCTTAATTTGCCTCGTTGCTGTTTCCCTTCTTGTAGGAGCCCAACCTGTGACAAGGAGCTTGCTCTTCTATGGCACATTGCTTTTGACCCTGTCTGCAGTTTCTGCAGAAGTGCTGCACACTATGGCATCTGCATCACTGAGCAGAAAGGGAAAAACACTCCTTTGTTGAGCCTCATGTGCTCTATTGGAAAACATCCCAACTCCTACAGCTTTTCCAGAAAAACCCTGCCTGGATTCCTAGCATACTGCGTCATGGACTTGGTGTTTCTAGGGTCTACATTTCCTACAGAGACCTGCCGGAGACACCAGGAGCCCCTGCCTGTGGGAACCTGTGGGTGCTTCTGCTTTGCTGCCACAGGGCCTGCAAGCAGCTGCCAGCCAATGGGTCCTGCTTGGGCTGGGAACCGAGCACTTGGCAACCCATCTGCCAGATTTGCCTCCAAAGCACCTAAACTGCCCTCCATTCCTGTCCAGTTCATCAGTGAAGCCAGGAGGAGGTTTCCTGTCAGGAACCTGAATTTTGACATTAAATTTCCCATATATAGGTATTTTTGTGTGTTCGGTTTTTGCCTTGCTCTGAAACTGGGCTCTGCTCCCCTCTTGCCCTTTTCTACTATTGTCCAGGTCTTCCTCCTTGAGGAAGGACTTTTCCAAAGTCCTTGCCTCACTAGGTCCATCTGACCATACCAGGCTGTTCCTGACTGGCACAGCCGGGCTGGGTTAGATGAGCTGGTGGCACATTCTGTCTGGGACAATGCACAAGTCCCATTCTTACCGTGATATTTCTGTACTTCATCTACCACATCACAAGATACCATACCTGTGAAAGGTACATCACTGGCCCTGGTCCAGGAAGGTGAAGGATGTGACAGGCATAAGAAAAGAAGTGCATTTTCACATCAGAGCTGAGAACAAACCATCTCATCACAGTTAAGGGCCTCTGGCCTCCATCTGCATGCCCAGCAAGGATCCCCAGGACCGAGGGGCACAAAGACAGCCTTTGCCAGTGCCCTGTAGTTTGCAGGTGGCTTTTAATGGGAAAAAAAAAAAAAAGGTGAGAGGGAGGGAAGAACACCATGGACTAGCTAGTGCCAAGTTTTCCTACTTCCCTGGCTCCTAGGAAAGACCCAGCTATGTGAGAGCCGCTCAGTTCTAGTACTAGTACTCTCTCCTGCCACGGATTCACCTCCTGCTCCAAGCAAGGGCTTTGATTTTTAATTTGGGAACCACACAGCAACGTTCAGCAGGTGGGAGGGGTGGGATGCTGGTACTCCCAGCCCGGCACTCCTGGCTGCCTTCAGAGCCAGCTCCCCCAGCAGGAGAGCCGCAGGGGAGCCATGAAAACAAACTCAGCCAAGGGAAAAAGGCAAGAAATAGCATTCTTATTACAAGGTAAACAGCATTAACTCCATCTTGGGGGAGTAGAAACGCCATGGCAGTGATAGACTTTTCTGCCCACAAGCTGTGGAGGGGCGGTAGAACATGCTCCACCCTCCCCTTGTGTAACACTCCCCACACAGCAGCTGTAAATAATCATTTACCTCTGTGTGCTCCTCTTTTGCTGCTTTTTTAAGGGCCTTTCTTCTTAAATGCAGCTCCTGGAGGGGTGGCTGTTACTGAGGTGTGCATGGCATAGCCTCGGTGCTGGAGCTGGCAGAGCTCTACCAAACACAACTGGAGCTGGTGGCCCCGGTTTACTCTTGTGAACAAAGCTGCCAGCTGCGGTAAGGGGGATGGGAGAGTGTGGGTTGCATTTGTTGTTTTTTCCAGTGAAAAGAGCTCAATGGTTCATTTTAATTATTGTTTTTCCCAGACCTGCAATAGTATTTCTCCACGCTTTGCAGTTCTCTAGAAAAGGTCTGGTAAAAACACATTGGCCAAAACGCATCTGTCAGTGAGTCGGGTCTGCTTGTTTACCTGACTTGAGGATTTCAAAGCAGGTGCTCTGGAGAGTTGTTTGAACCTTTCCTGGCTTCAGATGCTCAGAAACTGGGGACAGAAAGGAGAAGCCAGTCCCTTCCTATGTCCTTTTTTTTTTTTTTTTTTTTTTTAATGGGTAAAAATGCCCTACCACTGACCTGGACCTATGGGTTTTCTCTTTTGTGAAGGTTTATTGGTCAGTGGCATAGTGTAACATGACAAAAGCATCCTTTGGGGAGTATGCATGTGACCATGTCCATGGCCAAGCACAACAGCCCTGTGCAAGGAGTAGGGGAGACTGAGGAGTAGCAAAATCCTCTGCTGCTGCCTTCCTTAAGGGAGGGATGTGGCCTTGGCCCAGCAAGCAGAGTCTGCACAAGAGGGAGTGTAGTTTACAGTGCCCTGTAATTTGCTGATGCTGTAATATGTTTAGCTTGGGGAAAAGTCTCTATTGATGTTAATGTGTTCGCTCACATTGGAGCTACGGTATGTTCCATCGACTTGAAAAACAACACCACGCTGGGCTGTGGCTGGACCATCCTTGCAAAAATAACGGGGCAGTAGCTCAGCTGGAGTTGAGCTGTTAGGGCTTCCATGAAGAGGGAGCAGTCCCCTGAACCCTCCCGAGCCAGGTAGGATGTGACAGCCTGGCATCTACTGCAGTAATGTTCGCTCTTCATTAAGAACTACTGCCCAGGTTAAGTAGACTCAGTGTCAGCACTGGATCAAGCAATATTTCCCTAAAGCTTCTGAACTGGCCCCAGATCACTGATGACAGTGTCAAAAAACAAAGCTCCATCCTCCATCTACAACCTTTCCCCTAACTGCTGCTTTTTGAGTCCAGACAATGATGGTGAAGATGTTGTCGTTAGTACCAACAATGACAGCAGAAACAACATGAATGATCTCAAGGCACGGACTGGGGTGCCAGGGTGATACACCCTGCACAGACACTGGACAGACAGACTCGCACTGAGAGCGAATAATTACTGCTCTGTGATCTAGTCCTGCTTTGGGATACAACAGTGTCATGGCTCAAACATGCCTCCCTGTTTGCCTAGTAGATTTGTTACTAATAAGTTCTTGCACCTATGCAGCACTTGAGCTCATGGGACTGCTCCAGGGTGTCTGCTTCATGTTTCAGGGTAAGTCTGCAGGGCTGAGCCCTGCAGATAGAGAAAATATTTGTTTGAACTTCAGGCTAACTTCAGAGCAAGTATTTATCTCCATGGGACCTACATGTCTCTCTACAGTTTTGTCTGCGCACCTAAATTCTTCATCATCCTCAGAGCAGCCTGGTAGGTTATGACAGTGTGTTCAGTCTGCTTACAGAGCGGCAGCAGGCAAACTATAGCCTTGAACCTTAAATCCCTGAAATCAAGGGATGTGCCTACAGATCCATGAGGCTTTGAACTTGAGTCTCCAGTCATCTGTGCTGGTGCTCTAACTGTCCTTCTCTTCCTCCACAAATCCACCACACACTTGGGGAGCTCTGTGTGGGTTGGTTTGGAACTGACCAGCTGTGACGAGTTACTTGGCTCAGGGTGCAGGCATAGGATAGAGATGGACCATTTTGTCCTCAAGCTGCCCTGGAAAGGGAGAGGTCTCCCTTGCTTCATCCTTGCTGGCCATGTGCTCTTGCCTCCTCCTTTTTGCCATCTCTGGAGCACACTGAGCTGAGCAAATAGTTCTCTGCCAGGTTTGTCATGTGGGTGGTCAGATCAGCAGAAGGCAGGGAGCAGGGCTGAGAGCCTTCAGCTCAGAGGTGGAGGAGAAAAGCAGAGCAGTGGGGTAGGACCATGCTTTTGGCACCAGCGAGCCCTGGGGCATGGCAGGCCAGCAAAGCTCCCAAGCTTTCTGAAGAACTTCTCAGAACCTGGAACATGAACTAAGTAAGACTCTGTCTGGTGTTTTATGCTGCAGAGAAATGACCAAGCTTTCTTTGCCCACACCTAATTCTGCTGAAGGCATAGATTAGTCCTGACGCAGAGCAGCTCTTATCACCACAGGACCATGCTTTAACAGGAATTTCCTTACAATTTTTCTCCAGAATCAGACTCAGGCAAGCTTTGAAAGATGGTGACATCACAACCCAAGTTAGGAGCAGATGAAAATTGCTCTTAGAGAATCACACTTTGCATGAACCTTTCTCCAAAGAAGACAGATCAGGTGTTTCAGATTGAGTTAAAAACACTAATTACAGCAATAGCAGTAGTTCAAAATGTGACAGGCCTTTTATAGCTTGTTTGTTACCATAGATTACAATGTCAATATTGCAAAAGTATATTTTGTTTCCACCATAATCAAGTTGTCTAGCACTGAATAATGGACTAGTGGAGGCTGCCTCTTCTTATCTTGGCATGCACAGAGCTCAGCAGTGTGTGTCAACACTGAGAACACTTGAAGGATTGCATTGCTTTGTCTGCTTGGACCCAAAACCACAAGGGCTTTGGGGGGGATTCAAGCTGATTTGTAAAGTACCTGCTCTAAGCCAGCTTACACCCTCCTAATATTGGCAAACTTGCTTATCTATGTCCTGGCTTTCAGAAGTTAGCCCTCCCTTTCCTCCTATTATTCACCTGGATAATGAAATCCATGCTGTGTGAAAGGGGCAGTGATACACTCTGCACGCGAACTAGCAGAGCTTTCCATCAGTGCGCTGCTAATTCCAATTCTTTCAGTGTTATATAAATGATATCTTTCCCCAGCCCCTCTGAGCAGGGGCTTCAGTTTAGCTATGCCAGGTGCTGTACAAACAGCTCAGAGCTTGAAAAAATAATGTATTAAGGGTGGGACAGAACCAAATACCTACACTTAAATCAACTTGCTCATGCATGACCAAAGTGCAGTAATAGCTCTGGTGAAGCAGGCAGTATTGCGTTCAATGTCCCTGAGCCTGCACTGGGAATTGCAGCACCTAGACTCCCCTTTGGGACACAACTTGGCTGTTCCTACTGATTTTAAAAAAAAGATACCTATGGAAATGATAGGACAAATAAAGCACATAGGGTCCCAGGATTGATCACAGTCCCCACCCTGTTGTGGTCAGTTAAGCATTTCTTACAGAATAGCTGCAGATGACACGTGAAGTGCAGGGCATGCCCTGCTCCCTTCCTGGCAGAAGGGAGATGTGCAACTAAAGCAGTGCAAGTATTTCCATGAAGAGATTTAGAGAAAGGCTTGTTTGGGGCTCCCCTGTGACATGGGTGATTTTGATTTACATCTCCTGGGAGATAAAAGCAGTGATTACAACATCCATGACTTCCCATGGGAGATTCTTGCAGGATATTTGAGTTTTAACTTTTCTGCAGAACTGAAAGAAGTTCAGAAGAAATGCTGATAAAAGCTAAACAAACACTTTTCCTTCTCCCCCTGGAATTCATCTGCAAAACAATTCACAATGCAGCGAATCGAGACCAGAAAGGTTCCTTTCAGAGTTGTGCCTTTTCCTCTTGAGAGCAATTGAGGCGATTTCCTACGAAAGGCTGTTTCTGTCAGTGTCTGTAAGGGTGTTTTTCTTCTCAGAATAGGTGACCACACATATTTGTGGAGACCACCGGTGCACCTGCTGATGGATGTGCCATAACGCCCAGCCTGGGATGGGACAAGGTGTCCCTTTCTGCATGCATGGCACAATGGTCTGCTCCTAATACCGCTAACTCAGCACTGGTTCCCTTCATTCCCTTGCTCCTTGGGGCCCCCTCAGCTGTGCAACCTCTTCTGTGTCAGAGATTTCTTTTCTTCTGCTGGATGTTTCTCATGTGGATTTAATTCTGGCAAAAGACACTGAACTCAAGCTTGTGGAGGCTGCTGTATGCTCAGACCAGAGGAACAGGGTGGGGCAGGGGCCATATCAGCTTCCCACATGTTATCTCTGGTTGACCAGGGCAGTGGAGAAGGGAGGCTCTGGGCTCCATCCAGCCCAAAACCTGTGGGATGGCTAAGGATGGTTACTATAATGATGATAATCTACTTCCAGAGAAAACCAGAAGAATGTGGCGGGTGCAATCTGGGACACATTCCCACACCCACCCCTGTATACTTACACTCATTCAGCTTGAACATCCAATTAAGCTTGATGGTAGCAATTAAAAAAAGCAGCAGTATCTGTTCTTACTCATCTGTGAAAACCAGTTAGCGAGATTCTGTTACAGATGATCAGTCAAATTTTAAGCTGACTGGTGAAGTTAGACTCTCAGGATAATTCTGCCTTTTGGAAATGCTGTGCATGTGTGTCAGTGTAACATAGCACAGCCCAACACAGGCAGCCTTCCAGCAGGGTGAAGTTTAACTACTCAGTACAGCAGAGAACGGGTATCCGTTCTAGGACCTGCAGGAGTAAAAGTGCGTTTGTGCGAGTGTGCACACATGTAGGTGACATACACACACTGGACTAACTTTGCAAGGGTGAATGCCAGAACATTAGAGAAGATCACAGCATCTGCTTGAAAAAGGCTTCTAGTGCTATCATAAGAGTAAAGAAAGCTTGGAACTGCTGCCATTTGTGGGGCAATTTCTGTTATTTTTATATGGGATTCCCACTGGGAAAAAGGCTAAGTCCATCTGTTTGTTGTAACAACACAGGAAGGGAAGAGGTTTTCCTTTTATCCTGCTATTACAGCTACCTTTGTCATCATATCCCTTTTCTCATCTGGTTGAGGTCTGTATTCAAACTAGCAAAGATCTCATCCATAGCTACCATGCAGTAAACAGTAACAAGCTACAGCCAGCTTTTATCTAGATTAAATTAAACAAGCACCAGATCAAAGCTGTAACATGCTTACCCTTCCTTACGCTAGTGCAGGAAGGGGTGTATTGGATCCCATTAGGAAGGGGTTCTGATGATAGAAACTCATGGCTGCAGCTGTTCAAATAGAAAACTCTTGAGATCTGAGCTAAAATGTCCTAAATGTGATTGATGAGCTTCTGACAACACTAGTGGTGAGCCCCTCCGTCATTTTGGTGCTCGCATCAGTTCAAATCCAGAAGTGATCCCAATCTCTCCAGACTGTTACTATTTGAAAATGTCATCAGATTTTCAGATCTGGAAGTGCCCTGAGGCAATCCTCGGCTATGGGCTCTGGACTCTCATCAGCCACCAAAACTTCTACTGAGCCCTTTCTCTTTTTGGATAAACAAACCACCCTTTGCCTCCCTGATCCTCATACAGCAGAACAGTCACTCCCAAAAACGAAAGCAAGCTAATTTACTGATCTAAACTGCTCATTTCCCAACATAATATTCAATGCCATGAGTCATCCAGAGGGACTCCCCCCTTTTCCGTTAAGGTCAGTAGCAGTTTCAGTGGGGAGCAAGCAGGGCACGCCGCCTGGTCACAGTGCCAGGCTGAGCTGGCAGCACTGGCAGCAGAGTCCCGGTGGAGGAAGGCTTCCTGCATCTGCATCTGCCACAGGTCCTTGCTGGCACCGCTCGGGGAAGTGTATTCTTTGCATGGTTAAATTTGATTATCAGCTCAGTTACACTGTGGCAAGGAAAGAATAACTCCACTGGAATCAAATGCCAGAGGAGCATAAATAAAATCCAAAGTCGACCGTAATCTTAAAGGAGGTCAGGTGAACAAGATCATTAGCATTGCCCGAACCTTCTATTTTAACGACTCTTTTCGGATGCAAATAACTCAGTTTAATAAAGGTACATGCTGCCCCAGGACACAAGGTAATTTGGGTGACAAATGAGGGGTGGCTGGGAGGCAGGGAGCTTCTGGTAACTTTAGAAACAGTTTCGTCTCTCTCAGAGCTGCAACAACAACGAGGACTTTTTTTTGTCTTTCTGTCCTCAGACAAACTTCCTTTGTTCGGGTGCAGTTTCTCCTCCCCTGGAATTTGCTGTCCCAACTGCCTCAGTCATGCTCAGGCTTGCTCCAAAGCCAGCAACTCAGAAGTCTGATGAAACCTTAATGATCCCCCCTCCCCTCATACACCTGTACCCAGCCACCCAAAGAGAAGCTGTGGAGGCTTTTCCTGCAGCAACCTTGGCTCAGCAGCACCGCGCGGGGAGCAGGAACGGAGGGATCACACCTGCTGGAGCTGGGCCTTTGGGTACAAACATCAAGTGACTCAGATGTCCAGAGTGGTGGTTGGTTGACTCACCAGGAGCATGGGAGTCTTGTCTGAGTCCCGTCTTCCCTGATGGGTGTTTTCATACCCAGGCACACCTTGCCCAGAGTGGAGGACAGGGAGCCACCTAGAAGAGCCACCAACCCAAGGTTAGGGAACTCCCTTGGGAGGGCATTTGCAGCCTCCAAACTGACGAGAGCAGGAACGTGAATTATATCTTCCACCTGTCACATGGACACCCCAGCCACCAGCACCTGCACAGGCTGCCTTTGCTCAAGCTGGCCCTATTTTCGGCTTTGAGCACGCCTGGGGTAGAGGATGGGGAAATGCCTGTGAGTTCTCCTGTAGGGCGTCCGTACAGCTTGAGCAGCTCCTTTGTAGGAAGTCAGTGCTTAGGTACCTTGGCACAGCCTGGTGAAAGCTTGGGATCCTGCTGGGTACCTGGACACCCTTGAGCGAGGAACCATGGGCTAGGAGCCCAGCCCATTCCCACCAGCTGAGACCAGTCAGTTGATCAGCAGTCTCAGTGGCTGACTCAGCCCAACTCTCCCATTTGACTTTACTGAGGAGCACCTCTTAAATCATGGTGTGACTTCAGACTTAGGTGAATCAGACACTCAATGAAGGAGTCACTCTAGGATTTATGTGCAAGCTTAACTAACTGCTGCCTTAGTCTGGGGTCACTGCCTAAAGGGCTACACCAAAATGCAAAGTCTAAGGCAGCAAGATGCCTGCTGCAAGAACCCTCCTCCATTTCATTGCTCCTCATGGAGCTGCACAGCCATTTCTTCACGCAGAATCAGAGCAGTCTGAAAATCTCCTGCATCATTCTTAACCCTTAGCATGTTCCTTTACACATAGAAAATCATTTTGCAACAGGTAGGATCAAGCCTAGAGCCAAAAAGCAGCCCTCTGTTCAGCAAGGGAATTCTCACTGCTAGTGTCAGAGCCATGTTGCTCAAAGGGCCAGTGCGAGGCCAAGTTTTCCGCATTAGGTAGGAGCTGGCATCATTGGAGAGAGCAAAGTTTCACCTGGAGAGGTTGTTCCCATCAATGTTCCCTGCACCTGCCTGTGCAATACCCACTTTGAAGTTACAAGTTGGGGGAGCAGGAAGGGACTGGGCTCCATCTCTGATCGAGTCTGTATCTACACCCTTGCCTTAGCTTCTTGCTTTATTCTGGTTTGCATTTGCTCCTGTGCTTTGTGGGAGCAAAACTCAAGTTTCAGGAAGCGTCTCATTAAATTTTCCGTATTTTGAAATGGAGTGATTCACTCTTACCTAGCCAGCTGCTGTTTTGTCTTTGCTCTGTGTGCTGAACCGAGCACACGACTCACTCCTGCCCCACGACTGGCCCCAGGAGTCCAGGTAGCTGCGGGTCCAGTCAGCAGCCAATGCTCATCACCTACCCCCTCAAAAAATGTCCCTTTGTGGCTTTTAGACACAAACATGAATGTACATGAAAAGGCAGTGGGTGGGGGTTTGTGCTGAATAATAAGCAGCAGCCAAACAAGTTGAGCAGGTCTGTGGAAGCAATTCAAGGCAGGCAAGCCAAAAAGATCGGTAAGGTGAGATGTAATTACAATCCCTCTAAGCTGGGACAAGAGAAGCCGAAGGATCCACGACACAAACATCAGCCGTGCAGCCCTGTTACACCAAGGGGAATTAGGTCCCAAGTACCAACATGTTTACAACTTCACGTTTATCCCAGCTGAGCCAGCCCTCTAATGACGTAACTGTGAGCACATTGTACCCTGGCCAGGCCAAAATCTTTTTGGGTGTAAGAGGAGATGGGGAAGAGGGACACAGGGACATAGAGCAATTTTTTTTTTTTCCTTTCTTGTGTCCTATGCTAAAAATATTTAGTTGGAGAGCGATTTATTCAGTATTTTCCCCCTGTTTTCCATTGTGTGTCGTGTGCTTTGCTGGTGTATTGATGATGAAGGGAGTGCAGAGCAACAGCTCACATCCAACAAAAGTAAAATGAAGGTTCAGAGCCCAAGCGAATGGTCCCCAAAGCTCTACTACTCTGTTAGATAACAAAGAGGCCAAAAGGTACCTTGGTTTTCACCGGAAAATAGCCTATGGAAGCGTCCTGCTCATTAAGCTATCCCTCACTCATTTTCTTTCTTTAGCTGTATGAAGTTTGCAGTCTTGGCTGCCCAGTGGCACAACATGAAAGGATGAAGGGGTGGTCGTCATGAGCCAAGTGCCCAACCAAAAGCTAAAAGAATACCCTATGCTATAGCCAAAGACAAAGCTTAACCTAAATGAGCATCATCATCAGAGTAAAATAGCAAAAGCAGGAGAGTTTCAAATTGTCCAGTCACTTCAGATAAGATCTGACTTTCTACAGCTAAAAAAGGAAATAAAATATAAGGAAAAAAAAAAAAAAGAAAGAAAGAAGCTGGGGAAATGCTGAAATCTTTCAGGCTTTGTTCTTTCATCACAAGAAGGAAAAAAAGACGGGCATGTTTGCCCCTTTATAAGTTGTATTTGAGAGCTAGACCTTTCTTCATTTCAAGCCAAGAGAATTTTTGCTTTTGAGTTTGAAAAAAGCAGAATCAGGGTCATGATTTTAAAAAAGCTTAAATCCCAGGCGTGTTTTAGAAACAGATTCAAAAGCACATGCTCACTGCAATTATCTACGCCTGCGGTGTTTTCGGACATGTGGACTTCAGGAAAACAATAGCCAGCCCTGTTATCAGCACAAAGGAGGATCAGTTTGGAATTACTGTACCTGTAATGTCGGCAGCCCTCAGCTCTGAGGGTTTCCATTCCCACTGTTGTTCAGCTGTGAATTTACTTACAACATTCCTGAAATTAAAAAAAAAAAAAAATAGGGCATTCCTGACTGAAGAGTGGAGCAACTGAGTGAGCTGGCACCCTCTAAACAATAATTCTTAGCACAGGTCTTGCCTAAAAACAGGGGGATATTCTGCCAGTGGAAACTGATGGCTTTTGAAGCAGGAAAAAAGATCAGATGGGGAGGGATTTCTGAGCACTGGGGTGCTCCAGCTCGAATGCAGGCACTACACAAAGGTAAAGAGGTGATGGATATGTCCCTGGCTGCAATATTCCCCTGTACAGGAGCCAAGGCTCTTTCCATCTATTTAAAACACAGGACCATGATGAACCATTGTAGCCCCAGAAAATGGTTTAATAGAAAGGTTTGGAGATGATAGCAAATATCCTGATGCTATCCAGTGTGAGTACTCAGAGGCACACACATCTTGGGTAGCTGGGTTGGGCTGGTGAGGAAGTATCTCTTGGAAGCCCTCAGCTTGTTATTTAGGTTAACTACATGTGACTCTCTTATGTATTTGAGTTTAACGCTCCCAAGGATAATATTGTTGAATCTCAGAAACTTGGGTGGGATGCAGCTAGGCATGAGCAGTCAAGCCTTAAGCACTAAGCTGGAAAAAAAAAGGTGATGGTGGAAGTTTGGTGTGTTTTAGCAGGTTCTGGCATCTCAGAGCAGGAGCTCCAGAGGAAGCGGTCCCTCTGTGTTGTTTGTACTGCAAACTATGCCATGCAGTTAGTGACATTGCTTAACAAAAGTGGCAGAAACCTCTTAAAAACATCTTCGAGATCTTGGGTCTCTATCCTAAGGGCTGCAAATTCTCAGTGGCCTGGGCCTCTATGGTGTGTCACTGTACGGTGATGGGTGGCCCTGTGGGTGGCTGCTGCAGTGGAGCTGAGCCCATGGCACCCGGCAGGGGATGGGGGGACAGACACAGGTATCTGTGACAGCCATCTAGGCTCCTTTCATAATCGATGGGGAGAAACTGGGAGGAAGGCATGATTCACCCGACATGCCTGACACTCCGCCCGAGCGCCACATGGGTCGCAGCCCTTCTGCCTGGAAACTGCCCTGCCAGACTCTGCTGGCACTCCCCTGCCTGCGTGGCATGTCACCCACACCCCACACTGCCACATGCTCTGCTGATGGCCCCTGAAACCCAGACCTGGGGCAGGAGGCTGCAGCCTGCCTGCTGGCAGCTTGTGCTGAGACAGGGCAGAAGCCGCAACGCAGGGCAGCACCCTGCCTCCTGCATGGGTGACCCCTTGGCACCTTGAAGCAGGAACAAGGCTATGTCACCCTTATCCCCACGATCTCAGCTGTGTGTTCTGTTGCTCCATCTGCTAGAGGAGGAGCTGAGATCTGCACCAGGTGTGATTCATGGGGACTGCAGCCTGTTTGTGCCATTACTATGGGTAGCTCCGTGGTGATGATTAGGAGTCACTTATATAAAACACCAGGTTTCCAGACTATCAAGTACTCATGAGCTACAATAAATTGCAAGCAGGGCGCTTGGGAGCTCCTGGACCTTTCTGGCAGAGGTACCTGTGGGTTCCCCCTGCCCCAGGCTAACCGAAATGTTGATGTTGCGTGGCAGGGAGCCAAGGTAACAGCCCTGCCAGAGGGCTTTCCCCTGCGTGGGGAGTGGATACTCAGACCTCTTTTGCAGGCTTGAGAGAGAACCAAGCCAGCAAGAAAGGGCTTGGGATGGGGAGGAGTAGGACAGACTGCAATAAAGTGGGGATTTGGAGAGGGGGGAGTGCTTGGAGGCTTGGCTGGGGAGGAGAGGCTGGTGAAGGTGTAGGGTGAGAAGGTGACAGTGGAATGTAGAGACTGAGAGCAGCCTTGCTGGGGTGATGGGATGGAGCTGGGGGAAGAAACAGTGGAGCAAGGCAAATGTGGCAGATTGTTTCCCAGCTTTCTGCAGCAAATCAATAGAGGTGGGAGAGGCTCTGGGGACAGATATGAAGATTCAGCTAATCTCTGTCAAGCTAACCCTTCTGTAAAGATTTGCTGAGCAGGTAGCCCATCCATGNCCCGGCCCGCGGCCCCCCCCCCCCCCCCCCCCCCCCCCCAGGGGCTCGTAGCAGGGACCACACTGAGCCTTGATGAAGCAGGATAACAGGGTCTGGGTGAACCGGTCCTGCAGGGAGCCTGGCAAACCCAACAGCCGGCTTGTGCTCGACTCTGCTATGCACTGGTTAAAGTCAGCTCCACTCTCGGCCAGAAAAACCCTCTGATAAATAAGTCAGCCAGCTGTGTATTTACCTTCCAATGCTGGCCAGCACTGACATGCTTTGCAGAGCCAGGCCCAGCTCCAGCAAGAGGGGGAGTGACCGGGAATGCTGCGGCAGGGAAGCGGGAGGATTTATAGCTGTTTGCAGTGGGGGTCGGGTCGGCCACCTGAGCTGAGGGGGCCTCCCAGGTCCTTTTTACTCCCTTGCCAAGAAAGGCTTTCCTTGTTTGGCCTCCCGGATAGTTGGATCCTGCAGCCCACTCCCTGGGAGCAGGGTCACTTCAGAGCAGCTGAGCCTGGGAAATGGACCCACGGGTAGGGCTCACATCTCATGGGGAGCAGGATCCTGCCACTGCCAGCAGGGAAACGGGCTCGGGGAGCTGCAGGGAGCTCGGCAGAGAAATGAGCTGGGCTGGGGTTATGTTCTGTATTGCTGAGCATTCCTCTCTCGCCAGCTGACCACCTCTTTGTCCACTCCCACCCTTCCCGGCTGTACTCGCACTAAACAGCAAGAAAAAAAAAAAAAAAAGACATTTTTCAGGTGAAATGGGACTGGTGCCTGACCCAGGAGGGGTGTGGAGGGAGAGGCTGTTTTCTGGGTGCAATGGCTTTGAGAGACTAAGCATTTTACCAGCCAGCAGAGCACTCTGCAGATACTGTAGCACCCTGATGTTATCCCTCCTGGACTGACACACATGTAGCTAAAGCTGAACATCCCCCACCTCTGCTCACTTGCTGGGTTGGGTTGGGGTTTTTTTTTCTTTTCTTTTTTTTTTTTTNCCTGCTGCTCCTGGATGGCTCCGAGATGAGTTTCCGCTTCAAGCGCTCCCGCTTCCAAAGCAGAGCTGAGAGAGCAGCCAGCTGAGCTGCCGGAGACCTGTGCTCTGACAGGGAAGCGCTTGGCAGAGGCTGCTGGAGCACCCCAAAGCACCTGGAGCAGCCGGCCTTGCATAGGGAAGGGAAGTGGGGCTGGAACGGGAGATGTGCGGGAGAACACCTGGGGTGTGGTACGGCTTTGGGGGACCAGGGCAGCATTGCCCAGGCACTGCTCCAGGAGAGGCTGTGTGGGAGGAGGGCTCATGATAACAATTTTCCACTGGAAAACTTTTGCAGAGCATTTCATGGCAATAGGTGGTATTTAGGTTTTTCCCTTGAGAAAATTTCTACACTTTGGGAAGGAGTTTTTGCAGGAAAAGACAGAAATCTGAGGAGGGTCTAGCAGGATCTCCTGCAGCCAGACCCTGGGGACAGGGTCAGTCTTTCTGGGTCAGTGAATATTGAATATTTATGCTAATTGAAAAGCCTGGCAAGGCAAAGGCTTCTACAGCTCCAGGTGGTGGTAGTCCCACTCCCTGTCTTAACTGCTCAGAACATGAATTTCAGCCTGTTTTGTAAACAAATGCCCTGACATTTGGGTTAGTGGCTGTTGGTTTAGGTGCTTCTGCTGTTGGCAGGGATTTTTTTTTCCCCATCTCTGGGATTTCTCGCCCTAGTTAGGAAACCGATTGCAGAGCATTGCCAGATTCCTCCAAACACAACAACTGTTTCCCAGCCTGGTGAGCCCCGACCTTCCCGTGCCAAAGTCTGTGGCCAGGTGAGGGTTAATGTGTTCCCCTCCACCCCTGCCTTGCCGCCTGCTTTTCCCACCACCCACCTGGACTTTGCAGACAGGAGGGTGCTGCCTGCAGCCCGCTGCTCTGCCAGAGCCGCTCTTACAGCTCCATCTGCAGGTGCTCAGCCCAGGCTATGCCTGCACAGAGCTCAGCTCCCCGGAGCGTGGATTTCCAGCCGGGCTACGTTGGTTATGCTGGCCTTGCACAGCCCGTTGCCGTCTGGCCCTTTCCGTCGGGTTCCTGCCCCTGGTTGCGACACCAGGGTGCCGCTCCACCCCGCTGTCCCACTGTCTGCCCCGCCATGCAGTGCGTTCTCATGCTTCGCCCTCCAAACTCTTTGAACCGGTCTAGAAGATCCTTCTTTATCCTCCTTCAGATCTTCCCTCGAGACGGGATTTCACTAGGACACTGGGGAGAAATTCATTGTCTAGCTATGAGGAGAGGAAGGGGGTGTGTGGTGGTATCCTTAGCTCCTGTTCCTGCTGGGACATGGACTCCTGGTGTGATGTGAACCAATTGCCGACGTCCACATTTCTAAACTCTCCAGCAGTTGTTCTGCTCGCTGCTGGGTTTCTCTAGACAACAGGACCACGAGGTCATGGACAGAAAGTCTTGGGAAGGCGGTCTAAGGAGCATGCAGAGTGTCCTGTCCCCATCTGCCCACATTACCCCCTGGCACACACAGCTGTCCCTGGAGAAGGCAGGAAGGTGTATTTGGCCTCAGTGCAAAGTCCAGCAACAGTTAGGTCAGAGCCTGTAACAATATTCCATCATCCCCATGTCCCTTTTCACTCACTGCTCCTCAAGATGTGCAGAGGACTGTGGCAGCCTGTTCCCAGCTTCGTGCAGGGCTGTGGCTGGTCCCTCTGCACACAGGCAGTCTCTACCCTGGAGAGCCCACACCATCCACAGACCAGAGCAGCTCTCGCTGCTCCTTTGGTGATTGCAAGAGTTGTGATGGTGGCTTTTGTATACCTTTGAAACCACAGCCATAGGATTACTCCATTGACCCAGGTGGTGGATGCTCAGATTAGGACTCTGCAAGGAGAGGATATGAGGATTGGAAAGACCTTAAACACCTTCATCTGCAACTAAAACGGATTCCCCAGGAGCAGGCATGACTGAGGAGGAGCCTTCCGATCTTGCATTGTTAATAACAGCAATGCAAAGCTCATTAACAGCAATCCTACAAAATCTGGTGTGGGGCTTACATATGGAATTCATATCCTCTTTGCCATGCTTTGTCAAAGGGACCTACTCAGAGATGTCTGTGGGCAGAGCTCAGCAAATTCTCCACAGGTGAGAATGCTGAGATACTGGAGCAGACTCCGGAAAAACTATCGAGGAATAAAGAAACTCCTCAGTCCAGGGCTGACTCACTGTCACGTAAGATTTCAAGGTGGCTGATGCTGTTGTACAAGATTACAAGATAAACGGGAACACTGGCCTACAAGGATTTTAACTCAACAGTTTTCCTTGGTACATGAACACAAAGCTGACAAAATGAGTTCTGTTTGAAGCAAAGCATTCAGGCTGGGCTGGTCCTGGGATGTGTGTTGATCCCACTAACCTAAGAAAACATGAACATGGTCCCTCCTGTCAGCCAGATGAGCACATTGCACACTGTCTCTTGTGCCTATGTGCACAGGCCTTGCTCACCCATCCATCTGGAGAAGATAGTAGCAGGGACAGTTAGACTGATCACCAGCCCAGAGTTTGAGAACTGCTAGCTCTGAAGTTTAGGCTTGGAGAAATCCCACCCACCTGTGATATAAAATGGGGGATAATGATGCCTCAGCAAAAGTTGCTTAGAGCTGTTATGGGGATTAACTAGTTAATCCCTGCAAAGTGCTGTAGGTATCTGAAATGCAATGTTAATATTACTGCCTTCCATGCAGGCAAACAATGTTCACTTAATTTGAGAACTTAAAGCAGACTACTCTCATTAAGGCTCCCAGAAGAGTTTTTGCAACCTTTTGTGTATATGACCTTGTCAGGGCTGATGTGACCAGTCTGTGTGAAATAAACCACAGCGATCCCGTTCACTTTTTTTAGCAGTCAGGCATGGTTCTTTCATCAGCTCATTTGTCTGATGCACAGACCAACGTGTGGGATTTCAGGCCCCTGGACCAAGCCTGGTGCCTTTCTTGGCACAGCTGGGCTGCTGTTGGCCTGGCTTCACCTGCAGGTTTGCAAGCTCTCCATACTATGTAAGCTGGCAAGAAGCACGTAAAGAGCATCAGTCCACTTACGCTTTCGCACATGGTAAATCCAAGCAGTACAGTCTGGAGCAGAGCGTGCCTTGATTGCTTCAAAACTAGAAGAGGGCAATTCGAAAGATACCACGTGCTGGGAAAACGGCTGTTGCACGCAGCTGGGAAAGCCAACAGAGTAAAGAGGCTCTCTGTCTCTGAGAAACCCCAGGGAGGTGGAGCTGCTTACCGGCCTCGGGACACCTTTGCACAGTCGGCAGGGCGGCTTTCCTGGCATTGCCAAGGAGCCAGGAGGGTGCCTAGGCAGAAGCAGCTGGGGGGGCTGCAGAGGGACCCGCCAGCCCCGCTGCGGCGGCCGGCGGCGAGGCGCGGCGCGGCGCGGCCGCTAGATGGCGGTATGATACTGGCACCGCTCCGGGACGGCGCTGAGGCCGCCAGGGTGGGTGGCTGCGGGCGGAGCAGGAGCTATCGCCCGGGTCACCGGGCTCTCAGCCCAAAACCCTGCCATGCAGAGCCCGGTGCCCTCAGCTACAAGAAGCCCAAAGTCCCGAAAGTCCACCGTATCCCAAACAACCCTGAGTGCGCGGCTTACAGCCGGTCTTTGTTCTGCTGCGTCCCCGGCGTTTGTCACCCAGCCTCTAGCAGAGTGACCGTGCGGAGGAAGGAGGGAGGAATTCGCCTGCGAGCCAGCTGGTTCTGACCTTCCTACCATTGCCCCTTTCTTCCCCGCTTGAATGCAGGGGTGGCTGCTCACCCGCCTTGCAGGGAATGAAAGGCCGGCATCCGTGAATCAGAAGGGAGGCGTTGTTCCCTGCTAATCCCCTTGAGCTGACACTTGTCAATAAAAGGCGTGACTTTGTTCTCAGAGCGTGTTTTCTGCCTCCTCGGTACAGCCAGGCAGCTTTGTCCCCAAAATGCTGACTGGCCTTTTCGAGAGGCTGCCAGCTATAACTTCAGATTTCAAAATAGGACAGCTCAACCCCTCTCTGCCTCACCTGTGCTATTGCTCCTCTTTTCCTTGGGTTTTGTTTGCTTTATACAGCATCTAGCTCTGTTACACAAGAATTATGCAAACTTAATGCTTATCCTTCCACCAACTTAATTTTCCTTTTTATATTTCCCTATTAAAGTGAGACACTTCCCAGGCTGCAAGGAGTCATCTTACTCCTTCAAGAAGGGATGAATTCAGTGCCGAGGCACTGCTGCATTTCTGTGGGAGTGGATGAGATACCCGAGAGCAGGGGCATGTGAGGGGTGGCAGCAAGTCTCCTGGACATGTTACCACTCTGGCAGGATGGAGCAGTGCTGGGTGGGACAAGTGCATGGGAAGGGAAAGGGAGGGACTTCCTACCCTGGGCTGGTATTTTATGATCTTGTATTTTAGGGCCTTAAATTTTCCCAGGATGGGAGCCTGGGCAAGCACCCCCACACCTAGCAGTGGGGAGGTCTCCCTTGTGGTCATCTTCTGCTTGTGATACCCTAGGTTTTCTGTGTCCCCTCGGGTTTGCCTGCACCCAGCACAACCCTCACACCTTCCTCTTGGCCACCCATGTCCCTCTTCTGCCTTGGCATCAGGTTTCAGCAATCTTCCCTTGCACCACAGCCCCAGAGGAAGAGCTGGGAGCAGTGCAGCAGGGTGGGCGGACAGGGAACTGGGGCAGGAGGTAGGGGAGAGAAAGACCAAGGAGACCATAAGTTCTCTCCAGTGGTTCATTCTCCTGCCATGCCCCCCCACAATCACTGCATCCCAAATTTCTTCTGCAATACAGACCCTTTGCTTGCTTGCTACCCTCCACGTCCTCCAGCAACTCCCCAAATACTCCCTACATACTCCTATACCCTCTCTATGACCCTCTTATACTCTCCTTCTTGCCATACCTCCCGTTCCAAGGAGAGAAGGGAAGACATCCTCACTGCTCCAGTTTACAGGATGCTGTATCCTCCTTCTCTGCCCTGCACCCATTCTAGCCAAGCAGCTGAGGACAAGGTGGGTGGGAAGCATTCAAACTTCCTGGGCAGCTATAGAAATTGCAACATTGAATAATACCCTCCCATGCACTCCAAGCCAAGGGCTGCTCCTTGCACATGCAGGATGCTGAAGAACCTGGCCTTAGTTTTCCGCACACTTGAGGCCAAATCCTGATTTATTTACGGCACACTTCCAATCAACTGGAGTAGATCAGGACTTAGACCAAGACACACGATCTTGCTAATGTGTCACATAGCTGTACTTATTCTTGCAACATGATGGTCTTGTTAGTAGTTGGAAGACTTCAGAATACAGAACAGATGCAGGTAATTTGGGGTTTCCAGTCTTGGGAATATTTTGTGCCCATTGAAGTCAGTGGGAAAGCTACCACTACTTCCAGTGGGTGATGGAATGCCTCTGAGCTATTTGGCAGAATAAAGTTGACTGTCTTAATGAGTAAAGGAGGGCTTAGGTTTTCCACCGGATAAAATAATCAGCAGCAGTGAGCTCTGAAAATGGTTGTGTTATCATTTAGGTGTCTTTCATTAAAAAAAAAAAAAAAAAGTCCAGAATGTAGGAAAAAGAGGAAAAAAGGAATTTTTTTTCTTAAAAGCTCTAGGCATTCAGAGCACCGTGAGTCACCTTAGAGCACTGACCAGTTTGGAAATCAGGGTGTTTCTTAACCACAGTTTGTTAGGGGAATATGCAGCCTGGGTCAGACAAGCTGGTATTTCTGTTCTGAGCAAAGAGCTTATCTGGCAAATGATCCAAACTACCCAGAAGGCCCATGTTTATCTCACTCCTATGGCACAACAAGGTCCAAGTCCCACTCAGCAGACTTATGCAGCTGTGTATGCTGCAGAGCTCATTTCAGGAGGACCTTCGAGATGCAGATTTCCAGGAGATCCACTCTTCCCCTTGGGGGGGCTGCTTTCCCACGTCACGGATGTTTCCATGCCCCCAGCTCACACGTTGGACTAATGGAAGCTGTGTCTCTTCCTCAACTACCCAGGGAAGGCTGCAACCTCAGAGTCAAAGGCTGACATTCAAACCTTGCTGCATCTTGCCACCTTCTGGTTTGTTATGCCATGCATTCCCGTCCTCCAATAAGGAGGTTACTTTTTTCCCTCTGAAAATGAGTTGAGAAGAGGGAAGAAGAGCCCTCCATGCAAGAACCAAGCCTCTTGCATGGTTGTGGCAGGTTGACCCTGGCTGGGTGCCAAGTGCCCACCAAAGCTGCTCTATCACTCCCCCTCCTCAGCTAGACCAGGGAGAGAAAATATAACAAAAGG
>VYZV01010809.1:58127-76515 GCA_013401275.1 Pandion haliaetus
TCATATGGTATGGAATATCTGTTTGGTTAGTTTGGGTCAGCTGTCCTGGCTATGTCCCCTCCCAAGGTCTTGCCCAGCCCCAGCCTGCCGTTGAGGGGAGTGAAAATGTTGGAGAGACAGCCTTGATGCTGTGCCAGCACTGCTTAGCAGCAGCCAAAACCCTGTTGTGTTATCAACACCTTTCTAACTACCAATGCAGAGCACAGCACTACAAGGGCTGCTATGGGGAGAATTGACTCCATCTCAGCCAGACCCAATACAATGGTGTGAGGCCAATTCGCTGCCTCCTGTTACACTGATAGGTAACAAGGGTGTCACCTGTGTGATGGGGGGATATTCCCAGGAGAGCTTAGGAATCTTGGACTAGATACAGAAATATCTCAGTATGGAAATTTTGTTCATTCATGAGACATCAGGGCCTCTTTAAAGAAGTCATGAAAGAAACAGCCCTTTGAGCTTGTTGCTCTGGGAACTGCACGTTTTCCTAATGCGGGAATAAGTGATGGAAAAGCCCCCTTTCATTATCAAATCCTTATAACTGCCCCCAGTCAGGGGGGTGTTTTCCCTGTAGCATATTTTCCCTTTTTATTGTGTTATTTCATCACTTTAATAACCCTTGCTTGTATTTCTTCAGGTCATAGCTACAGAAAGTAACTTCAGCTGTATCTATCCTGCAGCCAAACTGATGTGCTCCACATAGGAGGCAGTATCGTGTGGGTGACCCTACGGTGACTTCACGTGGTGCCTCACAGTAAGCTATAGATACCGATGCTGTAAAATGGTTTTGTGAAAGGTATAAATACAAACACCATGAGATCACATATTCCAAACTATAACTGAATGCAGACTTTTGGAAGAGAATCGACTCAAAGCCCTCCTGGAAAAAACTGTCAAGCACAGCACACTTCATAAATTTTTCCACAACCCCAAATGTACCATGCATCAGCCTTCTTTTACAAAGCGGTGCCGTGAACCCCATGATACCTGGACATTAGTTAGATCAGTTGTAATCCATCCAGGATGGGGAAGGGCTATCTCAAGTCCTCTGTGCTCATGGTGTCCTGAGATGTCCTCCGGGACCTCCACAGGAACCATTGTGCAAGACCATCAGGAAGGAGTCAGGTGCTTGCTCTGCAAAATGAGCCTGACATCTTCAATCTTGTACCATGTGGCAGCTCCCCTTGCCCAGGGAATAATAACCAACCTGGCTACTTGAGGACAGTCCCAGAAGTAAAGCTGGTGACTGAGCGGATCATGAGATGAGCCCACCCAACCCAGCATTGACCCTGGGTAACGAAGATGCATACTGTGCAGGAAACTGTGCTGAACCTCTATCTTTCTGGACTCAAGTGCCATCAATGAATTTGAGAGTCATACATGTACCTACCCACCAGTTTAATTTTTGCTGTCTTTTCTCTATACTTCTAGGCAAGCCAGAGCAAGGACAGTCCAAGCAGGACTCCTAACAGCTTATTACCCTTGCTCTGGAGGCATCATCCTTCAGATTTCATTGGAGAAGAATAACCATCCTGGCAGATGCCCCTGCTTGCAGCCGGAATAGCCAACATCTGCTGTGCACATGATTTAGTGACAGTTAACCTGGCTGTAAAAGGTACCATAGCAATGACAATTACAGTATGGCCACAGGGATCTCAGAGCTCTTCACATCCCATCTGACACTTGTCTATTAGTGTCTGGTGATGTTGCACAAAAGCCTAGAGCGGGCAATCAAAAAGAATTATGCATTTAATTAAAAACCACCATGACCATTTAATGAGGCGTAATGATGCTATCTGACCTGGAATTTGCCCAGCACTCAAACACTTGCTATTTCAAATGAGTTAAAATGGCCAGAAGTTGTTTTACATTTTTGGTGGAAATGGCATGTCCAGTCCTACCATCCCTCTAAATCCATGCCAAGGCCTTGGTCCAGCACAATCTTTTGTGCATCTCCCATTGTACAGTAGCTGGGCACTGGGCCACCCTAGCACAGCCCCTGTCAGGAGCGGTGGCCCTGGCTCAGCATGCTGCACACCAGCCTCTGCTGAGCTGCATTTTTTCTCCTTCTTTCCGGCTGTTGCTCTTTCATTATTCACTGGAGCAGGGACTGGATGCTGTGACAACAAAGTTTGTGCCACAATCCTGCAGAGTCCCTCCCAAACCAGTAAATAGTTGTTGATATTGAAAATAATCCATCTGGGCTTCTGTTCAGCATCAGAGAAGGAGAATACAGATGCTGTACAGGACCTCCACTGCCACCTCCTACTCATGCTGCTTTTAATGAGCTTTAGCCACGCTTATCAAGGCTCTGTCTCAGCAAGGGGCAGCAGTGCAGGAACATCTGGCTTGGGAGGGATACCAGAGCTTAGCCATGGTGCAGGGCCCCATCCCTCAGCGGGGTTGGCCCTGGTGACTGCTGTAGCGTTGTGCCTATATGCACAGAGGACAGACTGGGTGCCCACCTGCACTTATGGGCAGCACCTCCCAGCAGAAGACCTTCCTTTTTGACTCTGTCAAACACTCTGAGCTAAAGATTTCCATGTGGTCTGTCAGCCTCAGGCATTTCTGTGTTTTTGGAAAGTTTCAGCTATAATTGTCCTATTCTCTGTGGCTAAGATTTGGGACACTTATGTAGTTTTGAGCATTCTTGTCTTTGGTTTGTTGAGAAAACAAAGTGCTGCCAAAGTCTGGAGGTTTGGCAGGAGGTGCCCACCTTGAGTGGGAGGTTTCCTGCTTTCCCCAAATTGGCTGAGTTACAGGTATCTGAAAACCTTCTGGTAGCACTTGCTTAGGATGATGGTGCTTGTGGATGCTCACTCATGTGGCTGATGTTAATAGAAATTGTGTCCTAGATATATTAAATATGCTGTACCCTGAAAAATCAGCTTGTTGATGCCTCAGAAGGCACACCAAAATTTGTTGCTATATTTCATCTTCATCTATATCTTCTGTGTTGATTAATTTTATACAGCTATCATGGAGCTAATGGTATTTCCTTCTTGCGCAAAGAAATTAGTGAATGGCAGAGCAGCATTTAGGGACAATCAGAGAAAAGCTTAAACTGAATTTGTGTCCTCAGAGCAATATTAAAATGCTTGCACTGAATAAGACCTGAAGCTGCATGCTGAAGAATCAGGAGAATACAAAACATGAAATTATTTCATATGATATGAACGTCCACTCTGTGGTCTGAGCAAACCATAATGCTGAGGGGTAAGGAGACAGAAAGAGTAAATAATGAACAATATGCCCTGGAGGCCTCCTGTAGTGCATTTATCTCATGGGTACAGCAGGAAGCAAAATAAAGCAGCCGTAGCTCTTACACCCCCTAATTTCAGAGTGTTTGGCAGTGCAACTGTCGCATTCTCATAATATTTTCCTTTTTTTATTCAGTGAATATACACAGTCAAAACTTTTTGCCTATGCCTCCCAAAAATATTTGTTTGCTTGTCTGGAGTTGTATAAACCCCATTATTCTTCCATTACTATATTCACACTAAAAATCCGCTCTAGGTGTGTGTCTGCAAAGTGGGGTCTCCATTCTGTTTCTTCTCTCCTCATGAGAGCCCTGACCAGGTCTCTCCCACAAAGAAACCACCTTTGCACAACATTAAGCTTATTTTAATAATAAATTACTCCCAGGCTTTTGGATTGCTGTGGGATGGGGAATGGGATGGGCCAATGTAGGAACAGAGAACTTCCTTGCATGACATGATAAAGCCATTTATTTGTGGTTTGCCTTCAGTATCCCCAGTTCTTTGACCTCCCTCGGGCTTGCATTAAACCTGTCTATCTTGGAGGTCCTGTGCCTCTTTCAGAAACCTGGCCAGGCTCAACCTTGATGTCCCTTCAGCTTTCTGGTATACTAGATGAATGTTGAAAACACCTAAGCTGTAACTCACTGCGGGGTTCGCTTTTCCCCCCCACCCCAAGATGCCAGAGGAGGGAAGGCAGCTGGAAGCTGGGACCCTTCTCCATAACTTGGGACTGGGTGTGGTAATGGGAAGAGGGAGGATTCCCTCGGTTTTTCATCATGAACCCATGACTGGATTGCAAACCTTTCACCCACTTTCTCTAAAGGCAGGCCAGCTTTTGAGTAAGTTCACGTTAAGCTCCTGAAAAGCCTGGGCTGATTTATAGGTTAGCATGGAAGTCATGCAAACCCCTATGCTTTTTGGCACAAATGCAGGCAATATCACACCTATTGGCTTCCAATTAGAAACAGCATTTAGCACATATGTAGCACCTGCAGCCTTCAAAGTGTTGCTCAAACATTACCAGAGTCCTGGGAATGTGGCTCTAGAGAGGTAAGAGGCTCATACAGAGACCTGGTCCTGAGTCTGTGCTCTGTCTGTTGGCTTAGATACACATAGCAGACTTTTTCATATAACCATGATCTTCCTCTTTCCAACTCATACCAGACTGCCTAATCATAGCAGGTGTGGCACAGAGAGCAGCAGCCTTCAGGTAGCAGCCACTAATCTAGTCAGCCTTATTGCAGCAGCTTTATTTGTCCTTTGAGAGTCTGGAAGGTCTTTGTTTCCTTTTGTGGTAAAACCCTATGGAAAATTGCTTGTTTAAGACTTGATGTCTGATGGCTATACTAATAAGTTAGGTCTCATCCTAAAAGTATTCCTAAAAGGATTTTGCTCTCCACCTTTCAGCATCCCTAGTCTGTACATTTAAATAACACCTCAAGGCTAGTCCCTACACAATGCTCTCAACCAAAATACCTGCTCTCACCAGCTAGCAGTCCTCCTGTGAAACCAGACCTGACTGCAGACACAAGGAAATAGGTGCCAATCCATGTGGTGAGTAAATCAGATGAATGCTGGTGGGGTTTTTTTAGGCATCACAAGTTTCTTTTTTAACTACTTTTCTCTGTGTCTAGCTGCTTTCTGGTTTTATGTTGTGAGATCCTGAGAGAGGGGACTGTTTTCTTTTTTTTTTTTTTTTTTTCTGCATTTGTACAGCACTTTGCACAAGTCCTGAGTGCTGCTGTAACTCATATATACAGAGGAGTTTTTAGAATATATAATAAGGTATGTTGCTTCCTGGTTTCATGATGAGTTACATGACCAACCTATACATCTAATGCTTGGACCAGTGCCATAGCTGATGTAAACCAACATAGCTGCCTGGTTCTTGTCCTGTGGTAGCAGGATTACTATATTTAAACTTATAGTCACTGAAATATTACATGTGGCAAGAGATTTCTGCCTGAATTTTCACACATGCACCTGTCACTGTGAGAAATCATTTGATACTGGACAGTGCTGGCTATCTCTTACCAACTCTCAGCCCTTCAGGGAGAAGTGGCTGCTCCAGGGACCCGATCTCAGCTCTGATTCACTGAACTTACAGACTGTGCTGGAAATCAGCAGAAACCTCTTGGAAATAAATAGGTAGCACTGATATATGATAAAAATCTGGCTCCAAGATGTTTAGGGGAGGGACACCTTGACCTTTTCTCTCCTAGCTGTTTGGATAAATGAGGAGGAAAAAAATAGCTAAGGCACATATAAGACAAATAGGATGGTTGGAGGCATGGGGGTAGAAGAGGGTGGTCTGTATTCATGGGTACCCTTTGACATGAGGAGAGGCAGCATCTTAGTTCCCAAATGCAAGGATTTATTGTCTCAGTGTCAGATTGCTGAATATCACTGAAATGTCTCGGTCTGTAGTCTTGCTGTGCTAAGTGCAGCAGAAATCTCCATGGCCAAACCAGAGAGAGAAGTGCTCCTGGCACTGGTAGCTGATTTCTCTTGTATTTGGGGCTAACTCTGCCCACTTCGGTATTGACCCTGCTCTGTGTTCAGGGCAGAAGGAACTCAGCCTTGACATAGCTTTTAGGCTGGAGACGCGCGAGCCTCAAGTAATGTGTTCTTGAGTACAGAAGCTCACTCTATTCACACAGAAATATTTGTGTGTGTGTTGGGGGTACAGCATAGGGAAGGATGAGCTGCTGTGATGTTTTGTGATGAAAAAGCGGACACACAGTTAAAGAAAAAAGGTTCCGTTTTCTCCTGGCCAAGGCTTATTGGGGAAACTCCAACAAAATCAGTGATGTTTGGCCCAGAAAGTGAGCGTGTTGGCATAAGCATAAAATGAAGCATCCAAACTCTCACAGATGGTTTATGAGAATTCCTAATGCTTTTACTGCCATTTCCTCCAGCTGCCCAAACTCCTTCCATACCATCTTCCCACCTGAGAGCAAGAATTAGCCTCCTTTTTCCTACATGCTAAATTTGGGGAAGACGTCTGACTGAGTAGGCCCTCTCTGCAGTTGCCCATGGGGATGGGTTCAAGTATCGAAGGGTTTCTCTTAATATAAACATGCTAGCTCAAGCCCCCTGGAAAACCAAACACCTCCCTTGGGCTCCTTTGGCAGGCAGTGTTTCCCCTCATGGAAGCACAAAGTCTATGTGTAATGGATACAGCATCAATTAGGGAAAATCTAGCACCAGCAGATGGGCTGTGTGATTTGTTAGCTCCCCCACTGCGACATGGGTAGTGTTATTTTGCCTCGGGTTCTCTACTTGCTTGTTCATCTTTTCCTGTCAATCTGATGCTCAGTTTGTTCCAGCGCGGAAGTGTGCTTTTACATAGGTCCTTCTTCAGTCTCCATCTACATCTTCTGTTCCTAGGGCAGCGGGCCTCTGCAAAGCCATGGTTAATGCTCTTCAGAGACCTCCCACTAAGGGAGGAAAAGGGTCACAGACCTTTTCTGTTCCTGTCAACCTGACCATCATGACCTTGAAAAATCAGTGCAGCCTCTCATTTCAGCTGGGGCACTGGGCTCCTGGTAGATCTTACTGATTCCTCATTTCTGGGGAGCGATGCTCAAAATAGGCGTCTTCGCTCCCATGTAACCTCCAGCTGGACATGTGCCGTGCTGAGGGCAGGAGCCAAAGGTGGTAGCAGTTTTTAAGCAGCTGGTGAGCTGATGGTGGCACACTGAGACCACAGGCCTGGAGAGATGCCCTTACTCGCTGCTAGCTGGCACTGACCCTGGTGTCAATGGCAACCCTCAGCACTGTCATTGCAGCTGGATTTGCTGTCTTCTCTCATCAGGCTCTGTGTCTAGTTGCTGTGCTGTCCATGAGCCATCCCACCTGGCCTAGGGACTGACCCTTGCATCTCTACCAGGATGCTGCTCTCTGGGGAGAGAGGGATTGAAGAAAAAGCTGTGCACACAGCCTTTCCATGTGCCACTGATATGCAGGATCCTGATCAGCAAGCTGCTTTCATGGCAAGTGAGAGAAAATCCCCTGAAGCCCCACCTGGCAGACAAGCTCTGGCCAATGCAGTATGAGCTGTTCTGGTCAGATGGTTAGTGGAGAGGGAGAAATGTTTCCCAGGGATGACTCACAAATTCCTGGTGATGAATGTGCTGAGATTTGTCTGAGATGAGGTCAGCCTTCATGAAGCACGAATACTGCAGAAGGGGGTTAGCTGTTGACTTGGTCTCCATCCCATGTGTGTACAAGGAGGCAACAGCCCCGGTGAAGAGTCCAGCACTGGCGCACTCATCCCTCTCCAAGGGCTGAGCAAACACAGGAAACTCTGCCAGCGTCTCCTTTGCCATCTCTCCCTACTGGATTAGTACCTGCAAACTTGTCTGGAAGCAGAATATCAGCAGTTCCTTGCGATTTGGGCAGTGCTAATAACCAGCAATGTAGCATGCTTATAGGCAGAGACAGAAGCAGAAAGAAAAACAAGGAAACACTGCAGGCAGTGCTAACATCAGACCTGCTTTTATTTTAGCTTTCAAGGTGGTTTTCCAGATTTAATTGTGTTCAGTAGTTAAAAAGCACATTCATTTCTTCGTTACCTGCAGCATATTGGACGTCCCTGTTCTTCAGTTGTTTTGATTTCTAGGTATTTGAGAGTTTAATAAGGTTTTGTGTTTGTTTAAGGAATTATTGCCCACCCAATTGAAAGATAATGGGACGCTGTAGCCTTGCCAAATGTTTTTATGCTTCAGTAAAGCAACAAGCAATTTACACAAGGCAATAAAACTGTACCCTGCGTCCCCAATGAAGAAACACAAAGCAATGTTTGAAATTGTCTAGCTCAAAAACTAAATCCACCTTTACTCAATGCACTCCATAAAATTAACTAGGTACAAAATCCCCCATACGGTCTCCTTTTCCCAGAAGTTTGGAAAATTAGCACAAGATGCGCTTGAAAATCCTGTAACATATCAGCATAATTTGTCCCAAGGTATGTTGCTGTCTACAAAACAGGGGCATAGGTTTGATCACATATTCCATCATCCCTGATTTCTTATTTCTTTGGGCTCTGTCACTTTTAAAGCCTTGCCTGGTTGCATGAAATGCTGAAGGACCCCATCTGATGTTATGTTATGCCTCTTTACCCACTCTGCTGCAGGGCTTAGATATTTGGTGGCATTTTCTACACTGGCATTCATAAATTTTGGAGATTGTTCTGTCCTTCTGCCCTCTGAGCGGCTCTTCTGCCGCCTCTATCCAAGGGTTGAAAGCACCATTGAGCCCTCAGAGTGGCCTCTTGCCTTGCCTGCTTCTTCCATAGTGGCAAAGGAGGATTTTGGAGTCTACCCATGTCACAGTGAGGACTCACATCCCATGGAGACTGACGCTAGCAGGGAAGTAAGAGTCCTGTTACCTCAGAAGTGTGCTGTCATGTGTCTTGCCTCAATTTGAGTCTTGAGCTTCAAAAGCTTGCCTGGGGCTCCATCCAAAAGACCTCCTGGCCATAAGGATGCTCTGCCCTGCCCCTTCAGTGACCGCCATAGAGAAGAGATTTCAAGTTCTGTCCTGACTAAAGTGGCAAGAAGAGGTCTGAGGCCAAAACTGGGTACAAATCCCTTCTTGTTCTCACATCCCGCTTACTCTTGGCAGAAAAGGGTTTCTGCTGGCTGTTCCAGTGGGAAATGCCACAACGAAGCCTGAGCTCTGTATTTTGCCTATATGCAGGGAGTTGCTGTTGGTAGTGCAGCAGGGCCACCACTGTTGTATAAAGGCTCAATTTTGCCTTTGCAGGTGCCAACTGAGCTGAGGCCCTGAAGCATAGTATGGCAAAAAGCATGGTAGAAAGTCATAGCAACACTGCCCTTGATTACAGTTGTGAGCCAGAGGGGAAACTCACTTTCCAGGGCTGTTTGTGCAGCCCCTTTCAAAAACCATCAAATCCAGCTTTTCCAGGCATGCATTGTTTCAAAAGCTTGTAGACATTCATAACAGCACTAGCCCTATTGGCACAAGGCACCCCCAGATCAGCATCCAGCTGTGGCCAAGGACCTTCTGAGATGCTTTTTAGGACTGCATCTCTACCCAACTAGCTGCTAATCCCTTGGAAATACCCTACACCCTGCTTGGAAATGCTCTGCTGACCTTTGCGTCAGGGTACCCACCAGCGTCTTTAGCAGCTGCTGCTCAGAGTGACCCTCCTGGCTTGTAATAATGGAGGCTGTTTAAAGAAGGAAATTACAGTCCAGCCAGTTGCAAAGCCAGGTTCACAGCAATCTCTCCTGACAAATAAGGTCAGAATCTTCTTAAACAGAAACACACCCTGGCACAAAGATTAAAGCTTTCACATATCTCTTTTGCCATTAAAATCCCACTTTTCATGAGAAACCTCCCTCTTCCTCCTGTAAAGGTTCCAGCCTGTTCAAGCCATCCACTTGTCAGAGTATGATGGATTAAGGCAGCAAAAGGTTGCTGAAGATTTTAGCTCTCCTTCTCTGGTCATATACTTCAAAAAGAACCCTTGGCCTGGCATACTAAGCAAATTTCACTCCTAGTCCTGAAGGCTTGGCCAGAGGGATGCTTGTGAGACCAGATCACTGTTCTCTGCAGAAATTACAGGGGTCAAAGAAGTAACCACACTCTAATTTCTAACAGCTGAGATCTTCGATGGAAGAAGCAGATACAAAAGCAGCACTGTCTGTGGCTTACTTATTTTTCACTGGAAGCTATATTACAGAAATGGGAAAATTAAGGAAAACAGAGTCATTGCTACCGTATTCAGGGATCTCTTCTTGGCTACCCTCCTAAATCTTTTTTTGGACAAGTCCCAAAGGTAATGCAATCTAGGAGAGAGGGAGCAAATACACATTAGGGTCTATTTTTAGTGATTACAGTAAGGCTGAGATCTGTTCCCTGCCCCAATCCGTCCTCAGCCAAAAAAGGCCCTGGAGAAACTGCTGAAGCTGTAGTGAACAGCTTGTGCCAGTGACACCCTCTCTGCTGGGGCACTCCTTCAGTGCCTGACCTTGCAAAGGCCATTTCCATGCAAGGTCTCAGGGAGGAGAGTCAGGAAAGCTGGTTCTGTCTGTAGTGATTTCAGGCCATCCACTTCCCTGCCTGGCTGTGCAGCACCTTGCGTGCTGGGGATCTGCTCCCTTTGAGGCCTTCTCCCGCTCCCTGTGGAGAAACAGCCACTAATCACAGCAATGTCAGCTTTCACAGAGCACTACGCTACAGGGAACATAGAGGCAATTTCCCTTCCCATTCTTCAGCAGTGTTTCTCTTCTGCAATTTCTCTAATTATAAAGAACACTTCAATGAGACATGATATTTGCTCCTCTCCACTTCGTTATCACCATCTGGGTTTGCTGCTCTTGCCACGTGTTCCCCAGCTGATGTTACAGTCACCCTCTGCAGTGCCACCACCAGCTGGCATGCAGCTGACATCACTGGCACCTGGCATCCCTAAGAAGGGAAGGAGACGGTGGCACAGGGGAGCTCAAGGCAGATTCTGATCTCACAGGTTGATCTTGAGCAAACTGGAGTCACTCTGCATCCTTACACCACTGTTCCACCATATCCTACAGTTTCAATACCCAACTGTTTTGTAATTTATACCACTGTGAAACCAGAGCAAATATGCTGCTTCAGGAGAATTCATCCAGCTTTACTTCAGCTTTAACAAAGCCTAAAAATCAGCCATAGGGGAACAGAAGGAAATAAAAGGGAATGAGGGAACATGTCGTTGCTTGGATTGGCAGAATTGTTCCCAAACTGAATGTTTTCCACTGTATTGCAGCAGCTCTGCAAATAATGGTGTTATTCAGCCACCCGTTCTAGCCTCCTTCCTCCACTCACCCCTTCCAGCCCTCCCAGACCTTCCTCCAGCAGGAAGGGCTCTGCATAGTACCTGTGCAGCGTCCAGCTTTCCCCAGTTACTGATACAGGTACAAAGTATGGGGTGAGAAGAAGAATGACGGTGCATTCTCCTGCACACCTCAGCTGGCCACAGCCCCTCAGTCTCCTGATTCCTTTTGGTTGGGCTTCTCAGTTGCGGCTGATCAAGTGTTAGGAAGTTTCTCATGGGTTGGGGACCAGGACGTACCCCTGCTGCTGTGTGTTACCAAGCTGGTGCCAAGCAATGCAGAGTAGCTGCTATGGACCCACCCCCAGGTGAATCCAGGCTTCGTCCGTTGCATGCTTACAGCCCAACTCTGAAATCTTGGTGTTTCCTCTTATTTGCCCTAGGGCCACACAGTTGGCTTCAGCACTCTGCCTCCAGAATGACATCTATGAGGAGAGACCAGGGCCCCCAGAGGTCTGTGTATTACACAAAATGTTAAGAAATCAAGTTCTGCTTCCTTTCACAGGGGTAATTTCCCTTAAGACAGCATTTTGCTGAGATGTCCTGGGTTGGTTATTCCCTTCCCACATCTGGGTGGGAAGCAGTGTGCCAGCAACCTGTCTGCCTAGCAGCTGTAGTGAAGTGAGTTTTATGTGTATAGCATTAGCAGAGCGTTTTTGGATTCTCTAGGATGAAAACTACTGCCTTATAAACCTAGCGCCTTGCAGTAAAAATGATTCTGCCAAATGCACTTTAGAGTATATTTACTTTTAAGCACCTCTGGGCCTCTACCTCTGCAAGCACAGTATGTCCAGGATCTGCCCCAACATCACTTCACCCTCATGAAGAGTTCTGACTTTTAACTAGGGCAGGTCTTTGAGGAGATCAGGGGCAGGTACAGAGATACACCAACTTATACTTAACTGCACACCATTTCTTCCAGTTTCCCTCACGTTGTAGACAATCAGCCTGTGGATGTTGATTTATGCCTTTTGGTCGGATTAGTCAGAACTGCATTATTGTACAAGAAAGATGGACTGTGAAAGGGGAGCCACGTGGAACCCGATACGTGTGAAGGAAGTGAGCTCAATGTCTTTTATAGTCTCTCAACCCCCTGCTTTTTCACTGAACCATAAAAACTAAAACTGGGGAAGACTG
Organism: Pandion haliaetus; assembly: GCA_013401275.1. Lineage (NCBI taxonomy): Eukaryota > Metazoa > Chordata > Aves > Accipitriformes > Pandionidae > Pandion > Pandion haliaetus. Next base: position 70,362 of record VYZV01010809.1, read on the forward strand.
GCAATACATGAGCCCCCCCTCTGCCTCTGTCATGCCGCTGGCAGCGAGAGTCACTGGCGTTTGCCATGGTCCTGCCGGTGAATGGCAGTGCTCCTGGTTATCACTGCGGGCTCTCAGCCGTGCCTCTTCCAGGGAGCTCCTTTCTGCGGCATGTGTCCTACCGTTGCCCAATTTGTTTTCATTTCCTCAGTGGACTTTCTCTGCCTCTTGGCCTTCCCCTGCAGCTCTCTCCCCTCCTCCAATTTCACAGGCAGGACGTTGGGTTTCCCCCTGCAGCAACTCTCCTTTCTCTCCTGTTGGGTTGCCCTCCTAGTGGGCCTCTTCCCCCTGCCTGACGTTTCCTTCTTTCTTCCCACAATAAGTCAGGGTCTGGCTCATGTGGAGACCTCTCTGGTGAAAGGAAATATTTACTCTTGGAGACCCAGTCTCTCACTGCGGGGCAATGCGGGGAGAAAGACCTGTGGATAAAACCTTGCTGTCTGCAAGTTATACTTTGGGGTGGGATGCAGCATCCACCTGAGATGGCTCAGCAGCCCTGTGGCTTTCACATAATCTTATTTTTAAATGTTTTCTAAGTGCTGAATGATATTTTGAGACCAGACAAGAACCGATAAAGGGAATGACAAAAATAATAAATGCATTAAGGTGCCCAGATTATGAGTTAATGCGTAGGTAAAATAAGCATGAGGTCATGCGAAGGAAAATATGGCCACACTGGATTTGAGTGTAGTTATATTGATTTTAAGGGGGGTTCCTTTGACATTTCCACTAAAAGATACAAACTGTTTCAGACAGCTCTTGAGGGGCCCTTGAGTATTTTCTCTATTGTCCCACTTTGATGCCTACATCTCGCTTTCACAAACTGTGATTCTCCCATGTCACACAACAGCAGCTCAGTCCTCACACTTTAGCATGAACGGCCCCGTTGCAGGCAGCAGAACTGCCAGCACAAGGAAACCTGGGAATCAAATTGACCAGATGTTTACCCCAGAGGTTTTCATGGTCATGGTTTTCATGGGGAGCTCTTGGAGAGATGGTGAGTCTGCAAACATCCGTGCCAGCTGTACCAGAGCCTGGGCCACTCCATCCACAAACTCTCATCTCCACCAACAACCTGATTTGGGGCAGGAGGTTTGCTATGCGTGGCATGTCTCTGCCATCCCCTGTCTTTCTCCTCCCTTCACACACCACCACAGGGTACTGCAGTCATGTTGGAGAGAAGCATCACCTCTGGCTCTGCCCTTCCTAGATGAATTTCATGTCCTTCAAACATTACTCAAACAGGCCACTTCAACTAGCCTGTCCCACCCCCATCCATCCACCATGTGTGGGACCTCCTAGAGCTATAGCCAGACTCCATCTGTGCGTGCACACGCTCTACATTTGACCCATCATTTTGGCAATGTCACTGACTTTGGTCCAATTACAGCAGTCATGAATTGGACCCTGTTCACCCTCTGAAACTGCCACAGCTTACAGCTAAAGTTCAGACTGTTACACAATGAAACCATTCACACGTCTCATTAACTCTGGACTATGCATTGAAAATAACCGTCATATGAGTCTATGATTAAATTTTCTCAGTTTATATCATTTATAGGTACCTTCCTGTTCATAACAGCAACTCTTTCTAAATATGTAAAACTTTTTGTGCTGTCACTGTAGGAAAACTGCTATGTAGAGCACACTATAAGAATTCCTTAGTGTTATTAATTGTTGTCATGCTAAATAATGTAGGCCATGGAGGTATTTTAAATCCAAGCTCAAAGAGACAGGCATGTAGCCAACCCCTCCAAGACACCAGTGCGCCTGTGGTTGTGTATTTTGTACTTTTTGAACTTTATTTTTATTGGTTTTTAATTTATAACGGCAGTAGAGTCCAAGTTTCCGAGTAAGCAAAGTGTACAGGCACTTGGATTTTAATAAGATTACACTGTTGCCTACATATGGGAAGACACAAGGATCTTCTGCTTATGTGATTTATACAATTGCATTTCTCTGCTGAGTGCCAACAGCAAGCCTTGTGTTGTATTTGTCTGGGCTCTTGTATTAAGGTTTTTATAACAGATCCAGCACAGGGGTTTCTGTGTATCACAAAGTGCTTGCAAACTAAAGCACATGTCCAAAGCCTTGAGAGGCACAATGGAGGGATCATTGCAGAGATGGCTTTGGGGAGTTACTTTTGGTTTGTGCTGCAGCAGAGAAGTGATGGCAAATTCTGGAGCACAAAACCTTGTCCAAAATCAACAGAGATACAGTAAGTCCCATGAAATGAAGCAGATACAGGCCAGACCAAGAAAAGAATGAGCTGTTGAGGCTAGTATTAATAATGGAATGTAGCAGGGAGATGTGGACAGGCCTGGGCCAAGGTAACGTTACTGGATGCTGCGAAGGAGGATGAGATGACCTTGACAGCATGTGTGAGGAAGGATACACAAGTGGGTTACACACTTAGAGCAACATTGTAAGCAAAGCTTTGTTGGTAATCATTTTGTCCATCTGCAGAGGTAATGTCTCTGCAGATGTCAAGAGGAAGTCATAAAAAAAGGAGGCTGTCATCAGCAAGATATGAGATGGACATGCCTTGGAGAAATGTCAGGATAGAGGCCTGCTAGGACAGAGGACATCCCGGGTTCTTGTGACTGTGTGTAGTTTATGGAAGAACATACATCATTTGATCGCAGGTCAGATGTCTGTTTGGGAGAAAACAATAGAGTCAGCTGCTCCCAAGTCCTGAGCCTACAGAAATATTGCTACAAGGAAGTAAAAGTGAAAAGGTTTAGGAAGAAAAAATTAAAGACCTCCTGTTCACTTGTGCTGACCTCAAGTCATCAGTGACCCGTATGGAGCAGAGGCTCAAACACACAGTGGAACAGCTGTGGCAAAGCAGATTTGTAAATCAGCAGCAAAGAAACAACAGCTACAGCCTGGAGCAGATGGGATGGCATCCCCAGCATGCACTTTGTATTCTCTCCATCCATATCCTACTCTGTTACAATGTGCTACATCTTGCTATAACAAGGCTAATAATTTACAGAGAAAATTCCTGCTTGGTCACTCATCCTTCACCCCTCCCAAACCTAGACTAGTTTTATGTGACTCTGATGATGGATTTTTCCCAGAAGGAGAGTCCCAAAATGTGGCGCATGATTATTATTGCAGCACATCTATTTTATTTTAATTTCCTGACATCTACTGACATTCACAATCACTCCCACACCTTCTTGAATAAAAAAGGTGTTGGGTAGATGGAGGTATTCTTCAGAATTCAGGTCTGGGTTCGGGTCTAAATCATGAAGTACTTCAGTAATGGTTTTGATATATTTGATAAACTTGGACTTTTGTTCATGAGGCAAGGACCATAGCCCTTCAGTGAGGGTGTGTTGTACTCTTCCATCTGATTCAAAGCTCACTCTCTCAAAAAGGTACAGGCTGAAGAGGTCACCTGTGTTTGATTTGGGAATTATAAAGTTTGTTCATGAATAAAATACGAAGGCAAGTCTACAATGAAACAGAGGGGGCTTGAAACTTAGGCCTGCTTGTAAAGTGCATGTTGAAAAGTGGATTTGAAAGGCATTCTAAAATTTGGTCTTATCTTGTTGCCAAATCATCAGTGGTTTGACCCACATATCAGAGTTTTCCTCAAGAAAAAAAAAAGCTTCAGATGAATCTATTTACGTAGGAAAAGGTCTTTCAAAACAGCTGCACGGGGGCCAGGATCAACATCTGAACACGGGCTGAGTTGTTACATTTTTAGAATTATTCCTTTCATTAGAGGCATGAGGGATATCTCAGGCATCTTGGGGCCTAATTCAGAGTTGTAACATCCAAAACTAGTAATTGCTCTGTTGGGTGAAATCCTGCCTTTACATGTGCAAGGCTTCTAAACCCAGCTCCTTTCCAACTCTTAAGAAGGCAAGCCCGCCTTGCCTACCATGCTGCTGGCTGTAGCAGCTGCATTGCTGAATTGTTACGGTTCAGTCTTCTGCAAGAACAAGACACCCCAGTCAGGGGACCAGCAAGCTTCTTTCCATCTGGTTGCTGCCTTTTCATTTAGGCAGTGAGCAGAGGTATAAAAATAAGGGTGATTACCCAAGCAACTGCACTGAATGCCCTAGAGATACCTTGTATTGAGTGCCTTGTATGTGCCAACTATTTTTGAGCTCTTTGCTGCAATTAGGTAGCGATGAAGCATCAAGGTGAGGGAAAGCACAAACTTTTGTGAACAAAGCAAGCACAACACTAGGCAAGAGGACTGCAAAGCGGGGTAGTGGCAGCCTGGTCCTAGAGCCAGTGGGTGCCTACAGAGAAAACCCTGGAGCAAGTGCAGCAGAATTAGGCTGCAGGGTGTCAGAACTAAGAACCTTTTCTTTACTCTTTCAAAAAGGACTTTTAATGAAAGAAACATCTGGATCAGAAAACACAGCAATCTGAAATAAAACATGTCGTTTGACTTCATTCTCTTTCCAGTCATTCATGTACTTTCTGCATTCCTTCCTATGCAGGGCCTCAGTGTTATCACTGCATGTACAGCGATGCTGCTGACTTGGAAACAATATGGAATTACATACAGCACTTCTGCAAATAGGTCATCTGAGGTGCATCCTTCAGCAAGTGCACCCAGGGAGCACGGTGCTTTATCTCTGTGATTTGGGCCAGAGCTGACTCCCACTCCAAACTTGTGCCGTCACCACTGGCACTTCTGTGACCCTTGAGAAGGTTGAAGTAGCCCTCTCATAATGTCACCTCTGTTCCCAAGGAGTGCTGATAACCCTTCCCTTGCTAAAGGCTTTAGCTGGACCTGAGAACTCCTATCGCACGGGCAAGTGGTTACAGCACATACCTCTCCTGCTGGAGATCTCCATTCAGGGTGTTTGGTTCCTCCATTGTGAGTACCCTCCCCAGCACACCAGTCTGGCAGGGCAGAAGAATGTAGGGCCACCCAAACCTTTAAACCATTTGGTGCCTATTTGCAAGAAAGCAACAAGGAAGATTGTTAGGAAATCTTTGCCAGATGGGAAAGCTCTTCACCAAGAACTCTAGTAAATCTCTAGCCACGTGGAAAAAAATTTCCCTCATTTGAAACTGTTGTCAACCAGACTCCATAATCTGATCACTTGCCCAAAGAGAGGGTGTTGAGCCCTGTTTCTGATCCTCGACAGAGCACTATAAACAAGGCACAATTTAATCAAAGCCACTAGAGCTGCAGAGGGGAAAGCCCAGCATGATCGTGAGGAACATCTGGCTTGATGCAATAACAAAATCTGGACCAAACGGGTTTCAAGCATCTCCCATTTGCAGCTATTTCAGTCTATGAAAAGATAGCCAACATCTATAGAGATATTCCTGAAATGTCTGAAATAACTAAGGCCACAGTCCCTTGTGAGAGACCTTACTGAGCACAGCGCTGTATGCACAGACTTTGGAGTACTTGAGCCCAGAACAGCTTGCAGTAAAGCATCTAATGGGATCCAGGATTTGCCCATTCCCTCTCATTCAGGAACATCTGATTTCATCCAAATTAACTGTATTAATATGAAAAACTTCTTACTGACAGGTGTTCAACACTGAGATTCTTTAAAATGCCAGCTAGGATTTTTTTTTCATGTGTCACTAGGCTGCACTGCCAAATGTCTCATCACAAGAATGCCTTAAAATTCATGCAAAAAAAAAAAAAGAGTAACATTTTTTGGCAGGGCAGCAGGGCTTTGGAGCATTGCAAGAGAGAAACCTTGGAAGAAGCGAGACAAACACACAGCTGGGAGCTGAAAAGGCTTCACCAGACACTCACTGTGCCCATCCCAGATGATTTATTTGCAGAATTCCCAGCGGTGGGAGGCTGTCGGGACAAGAGGGGCTCGGGGGTGGAGAACCCAGCGAAAAATGGCTCCAAGCAACAGCCTCGCAGAGGGACAAAAAAAGCATCCTCCGAGTAACGACGCCAGCCGCGGGGACGTGGGGAAGCAGGAGGAGGTGTGGGGCACGGAAAGGAAAAGAGGGAGGAAAGGCCGCTGCTGCTTAAACCACCCCGGGGCGATTTAAATTTCACGACCTCATTTAAAACCCCCTGCAGCCGCGGGGCGAGCCGCGGAGCGGGGATGCTGCGAGCAGCACCCGGCCGGCGGTTTCGCCCCCTCCGCGCCACCACCTCGCC